>JAAGKR010003211.1:64674-78409 GCA_011419295.1 Clarias macrocephalus
GTGGCTCAGCAGTAGCTTATTTACATAGACACTGAAACAGCATGTTTGGATGAGGAGTGAAATAACGCAGGTATGAGGGGGATGATAAAAAGCCTTCAGATGGGTATCTCAGCTGGAGCATTAACATGCACATGCTTTAGGAGACCCGATTTAAATACGGGACCTTTAAGGCATAGGTTTCTCTTTTGCCTGCATAATATTTGCATAGGCAAGTAAGTCCACATTCAAATGTTTCAAGTTGCATGTTAAAGTCTTCGTCCTGTCTAGCACCTTGAAAAAGAACATTTTAATATTTAAAGAAATATCTGTCATTTACGCATACTATTTTTCACATATTTTAAGTAAATGTCAATTTTCTAGTTTATATAACTAATTTAGCATTTCTAACAGACACTTTGCTTTGTTGGGATCTGTTTTGACCTGTTGTCATGTTTCGTGTTTCGTCAGAAGCAGGGTTGGCTACGCTCTGAAAGCAATGTATGAAAATGTATGAAAGGATCCATGCAGAATTGTTGTCACTGCACAGCAAGAGTTACGCATCACTGATACAGTAATATATAAATCGACCGCTTACTTCAAAGTCAACTTGTCAATCGTCTGGTCACGGTGTGTCCGTGCTGAGGTTAGCCCGGACAGTTTATGTTTTCGCAGTATGTCATCTAAACTCGTTCCTGGAGATTTATTTGCATGCTTTTTCACCATTGAATTCAGTTGACTTGTTGCTGTTAACACTATGACTGTACCTGCATTCCAGAGCACTTCCCAATGTGGCTTGTGTGATTGGATTTGACTCTGGTAATACCCTCATTTAGCACTATCCACTTGCGATCCAGTCACCCAGGACGGATGTTAATTCCAGGTCTAAATAGGTCTTTACTGAAGTCTGTGCTGCGTTTTAACTGGCACTGAAATATGTACATGCTATAACATTGAGGTATAACGAAGAAGACGAAGCTAAATGAAGAAATGTCAAATGTGGCTACAAGTTTATAGATTAATTTATTCTTATTTAGTATCCTTTATCTTTGTCAGGATCCTCACAGAAATATGAATAAAATATTGATTCTTCGGTATTAAGAAGTGGTAGTGATTATTCTCTCTATAGAAGCAGAAGCTTGTAGGTAAATAATAATCAGATGCTCCTAAACATCAGCCGTCCTTAAGATACCGTATAAGGTATAAGAAATTGTTGCCAAGAAGAGTTTGTACTTATTTTTTTTTTTTATTCCACTCAGCTTTGACTCAGATGAAGTTTTCTCTCCATGTATGTGAGGTTCCCTAGTTTTCTATAATGCGCAGTTCAGTAGCTGTAAAAGCTCACATACCATACGAACATGTCCTCCTGCAGGGTGAAGCAGAGCCGTATTTTCTCAGTATGTTCTGCATCGTCCTGAACGACATCCTGCGTAATAACCCAACGTGGAGTTTTCCGGCGAGCGTCAAGTACTTCTTGCAGATCCTGCAGTGTCCAGAGTGTAAGATGGGACTGTGGTCGTTCCTACACACGTCTCTGAGGTACGGAATTAAAAATAAATAAATAAAAAAAACTTAACGGCAAACACATTTTCATTTCCGTCAGCGTGGATTTTGGTTAACAGTGGGTCTGCACGTTTTAATTATATTTTAATGGTTATTGACTCTGGTGCATTGAAAAGTAGTGCTCGTTTGATGAGATTGAATTGCGTTACCGTCTATTTAATTGCATATACGGAGCGTATGATTAGTTATTTCTTGACTTTATGTTTATTAATTTGAATAGTGGTGATTAGTTTGGCCCTTATCCTAACAGGAAGGTAACTAAATAAATCTCGGAAGGATTGTTTTAAATTTTTTTTTTTAAGGTTCTGCCTGGAGAGCACAAAGACCTGTCACCGACTGCCTAGCCCCGCCTCAACAGAGCTTCTCCATTTCCATGGCAACTTGCAAGCTTTCATTCTCCGGTTATTTCAGTTGGAGCTGCACGCCATCGCCTCAGCGTAAGATGCTAAAATATATCAGATATATGACACATAACAAACATACTCTAAGGCATATGGAGTCAGCCAGCTAATTGTTATAAATAAAATATTATAAGAAGCAGTTTGTAATTTTTTTTTTACCACATCTATGTTTACATGACATTTGGGAGACGCTGTTAACTTTGAAGTATAGATGGATAGATCCTTACACTAGTTACTAGGTTACAAACTAAGAATCATTAGTCAAACCTGGTTTTTTTTTTTTTAACTTTTTTTTTTACTTTTTTTTTTTTTCCCCAGTGTAGCAACATGCACCAGCTTGTATGCTCAGTAATGCCGCTAGTGTTTTATCACGACCTTGTAATTGACCTTGGGAAACATATCCTTGTTATATGTAACGTTCCTGATTAACCGAGAACCAGAAAGGGTTTGGAAAATCAGAAAGTTTTATACATACATATACATATCTGTTACATATACAGTAAATATATTTTAGGAAATAGATTAGTTAAGATTAGTTAAAAACCATATAAGCACAGATGTTGTACAGAATGCAAAATGTTGCCATCAGTGAGGTTCTGAGTCGGAGTTGTGCCGTGTGTAGCAGGCGGACATCGGGCTCACGGGCCTCCGTGCTCTACAGCGAGTTCTGGGGCGTGTGGGAGAAGATGACACTGAAGTCCAAACCCCTGAAGCAGCTGGCTGAGTTGCTGGTGGAAACCACACTCTGGGCTGTTCCCTCATCTCAGGTATTAAATCATGCTCATTATCATCATCATCATAATCATCATCTCCCGCTCATGATTGCTGTTTGTGAATATACTGCACTGTATGTCGACAGCTCTTCTGCTGTTTGCACACATTTTCATGATCTGATTGTTATTTTCGAGCTGGCCTTGATCAGCCCGTGTGCTGTGTTGTTGCTTTAGCAATGGAGGCAGCAAGTGTTGTCCACGCTGCAGGAGATTCTGTCTGTAGTGGTGGAGTACTGGGCTCAGGAGCACTCTCAGCTAAACAGCCGGATGGTAGAGAAAGGCTTTCAGGATCTCGCAGAATGCGTGGCCATCCTGTGCCAAGGTAACAAGCATCATTTCAACTGCAGGGCCAGGAAGGCATTTTTAAGAGAATTTGTAAACCGGTTTAATGCGTTCAGATACTGTAAATTGTAAAAGTGCACTTCGGTGCAAAGTACCTGCTAACAGCTGTGTGTGGTGATGTCTTTTAAAATGAACACAGTGCCATAGAATCTGATACACATATTGTATCAGGTGAAAATCACTATGTACAGTAAGGAGTAGACGTTGACAGACCGGGGATGTTACGAGGGTGAGTCAAAAATGATCCGCACTCCAGTTGTATTAAAACTACAGTGTCTTATCAGCGCTTTCCATTCAGTGGTGCCCCACTTTTTGTGAATTGCACAAGCATCTGGATATCTGCAAACATTTTGGACCGTGACTCTAATGAAGGTGAAAGTTTCTTGAAGAGAATCATTACTGGTGATGAGACATTGATTCATCGCTATGAGAGTAAATGGCAGAGTATGGAATGGAAATACCGACAAACAAAAAGTACAAAAGTCAACCATCAGCTGGAAAATTGATTCTTAGAGTTTTCTGGGATCCTCAGGGGCTAAAAAAGTTTAACAATCAACAGCGCTCGTTACAGTGAGACGCTTGTTGAAGAGCTGAAGCCTAAACTTCGGATTAAGCGCAGACGAATGCTTTCCAAGGACGTCGTGATCTTGCATGACGATAATCGTCCGCGCACTTCTACCGACACTCTGCAAAAACCTCTTTTGAAGTGTTAAAGCGTCCTCCCTATAGTCCTGATCTTGCTCCATCAGGGACAACATGTATTGAAAAGCAAGGAGATTATGATTATCCCCCCCCCCAAAAAAAAGAAACCCGTTCACAGCTTTATTTCTGACCATTACTGAACCATGGCAGTAGAAACAGCAATGTTATTCCATATAATCTGTATGCAAGTTGTAAAAATAAAGAAAAATTACTGCATCAAGGCAAATTATTTCTCAGAGTCAGTCAGAATCGAGGATGCAGATGCCCGGTCATATCACATAATGTTACTTTCTTTAACATATTACTTCTGAGTTCAATGGTGGCGCTCTTGTAAGCCAAGGTCAATCAGCTTTGTTGGCTTCTTCTGCATGGTATTCATTCTCAGCTAAATAGCACATGTAATGGAACAAATGGACAAAATGGCAGCAAAGCCCAGTTTCCACTTTTACACGTTCGTTACTTATCGCTACGGATTTACAAATCGTGATGAGTCGCGGTGAGTCAGGTGGTAAAATGACTCCAGTGTATGGTGGTGACCTGTAGTGATTCATAGCTTGACTGCATCAGAGCTGAGGCTTTTTATGATGCAGGGTTCTGCCGTATGTCCACCGTATGTTTTTGTAAGCCTTACTGCGGTAATTCGTGGACTTCCGTAGCTGTAGCAGGGTCGTGTCATGTGATTGGAAGCACCAGAATGCTAAAGCATGCTTTTTCTTTTCTTTCTTTTTTTTTCCACTCCGTGTTTATGTAATGCTTATAAAGGCAGTGAGAACCTGTTTATAGTCAGAGTTACCCGAGTATTGATTTGAATGTCAACTAATTTGTTAGAATTCAACATCGTATGGGTGGTGGTGTTCTTTTTTTTTTTTTTTTTCTGTGTTTTTCAGAATGTAGTCATATTAACACCTACTTTCTTATTATTTTTATTTTCCTCACCTCCAATCGTCTCTCTCTCTCTTAGACCTGCATCCAGACACCCTGAGGGTGCTGGTTCCTGCCCTCCCATCTCACCGGCTCAGGATGCTCACTGCTGATGCAATCTACAGAAACATCTGCACTCGGAACGGCCTGGTCGTCGGGTCAGAGCCGCTCTCCCTTCACAAGATTGTAAGACTATGCTGATATTTAGGTCTTGCTCTTCCAGTTTTTCATCTATATTCTATTTTTTACACATAGTAACACATCCAACACATTTCCCTGTGCTGATTGGAAAAAAAAAATGAATACTTGCTCAAACTTTAAATCTAATATTATTCCTTACTGATGACTGATGTCTCAAAATATTTGGTTCCTCATACAACATAAATTTTGCAACAGAAACACTAAACCCTTAAAAAAAAAAAAAAAATTAAACCAGTAAAGATTTTATTCATTTTTATTCTGTTTGCTTAAATTGTGGAAATCTCTGAAAGAAGTTCATAATTGTATTAAATGCTATCGTAAGCTATCGTCAGCTTTAATGTAATAATTGATACAGTATTATTATTATTTCAGGTTGAAGCCCATGTGCATGTCTGCCCGTCTTTCTGTACGGCAGAACGCTCTGTCTAACTTATTAATACAAAGAAATAAATTTTTTTTAAAGCTTGATTATCTTACGCCTATTTTACGCTTCTTTTGTCGTCAGCCACATACACTCCCCCAGATAGGAAATCGGAAAATTAGATTGGATAAAGATGACATTTTGACTCCAGCATGCTACAATTCACTTATAATATGAAAATCTTAACTAATCCTAGTAAAATATTCAGTTTAATGTTAACTGTAACATTAAAAACTAATGTTTTAACCTTTAATGTTTTTAATTCAGCTTAATAATAGTTCTAATAATAATAGTAATATCTGTTGGTGCAGGTGTTTTGAGCAAGTAGCTCATTAGTAGCTTATTTTAAAGTAGATGATTAAATCTGGCACACGACTGTTCATAACATGGCTTTTACTTAGCAGTTTGATTTTATTTATGGTGCAGGTTGAACTTCAGGCAGATATCCAAGTACTGTAAAAGTTTTATGACATTCCATTCAGCCAGTTTTGAGTGATAAAATTATGCAGAGGGCACATAAATAAACCTTCCTTTTATCTATGTAGAATAACTAATATACGTTTTAATCTGTTTTAAGTGGCATGTCTGGCCTAAACATCCTTGTGTGTATATTTAACTGTTACTTATAGAGTCAGTAATGTATTAGATTACATGTAACCCTGTGATTTTTAAGCAACTTCTCTTATAACAAATGAATCAACATCCTCTGACCAACCAGAACCGGGAATTCAACGGTGATTTGATCTAATCTGTATTATGATAAATCCTTTTAGGGCTGGATGATAAGAATAAGACTGGGGAGAAAAAAAGAAAAAAAGAACCACTCGTTTAGACTGTTGAAGCTGAGCGTAATTTAAGGATATCTCCAGAGATATGGAGGAAGCGTGAGGGGATATTAAAGCACAGTGCTTGGGTTTGCAGGTCGTCTCCTACCTGAAGGCCCTGGGGCACTTGTGTGGGTGCGAGCCGAGGCATTCCTCCAAGCAGCAGTTTGAGAAACCCATCGCACTGACCTCAGACAGTCAGAGTACAGGGTGAGTGACACATGCACGCAAGCACGCCCACATACACACATATTTAAAGATCAATGAGAAGAAAGTTTTTATTTATTTTTATTTATTTTATTTTTTTACCTACATTTATTAGCACAACTTTGCTGGTAACGGTTAGTGTTTGTATTATTTGAACATTCAAGTTGTAACCAAATTTCGCAAAATGCACTCATTAATATTTGCCATAAAAGCCCTTTCAAACAGGGTGTGTAATTAGTGAAATTTACTGTTGCATACCATTCGTCAGTGTGCAAATATGAGTCACTGCGCCGCTAAGTAGAGCTGTGCCATTTAACCAGTTAATGCAGATTCTTTGTCCATCAATTGAATTAATTAACTTGTTTTCATTTTTATTATTATTATTATTATTATTCAGGTAAACTTGAAAATTTACATAGTTTAGTCTATCTTAAAATATACCACTGCAGAAAATAAAAACCTCTTCCATCTTCCACTGATACTTTTGTTTTGTGAGAGTATGGCTGCATCTTCTTTTCAGTTTATAGGCGTTTTGAGCAACATCACCACCTACTTTACTGGAGAAAGAAAATAAATAAATATTTATTTATTTATTTTAGCTTTTTTTATGGTACTGTATGTGACTTTAGTTCCACCGGAATTTGGGTGTTCATTATTTTTTTACTGCTTTAAAACCTGTAAGAAATCGAGCTACTTGACTAAAGTAAACTTTAGTGATACTGAATCGATCGAGAGTCTACTCCTGATTCACTGTCATCTTTTCTTTTTATGTGTTCACTCCTGTTCAAAAAGAAATGTACGATTGCCCAGCAAGTGTAAGTAGATGTTCTTCCAATCAACCGCTGTATCAATTCTCCTGGAAGTACTCCTTTATTCCGTGGTAAAAACGAGAGTGAAGGAGGCTACACGACGCCTAGGGATAGACCGTGCTGGTTCAGAAAATCTCCTAAAAAAATGTTTAAATCAGATTTCCACCTGGTTGAAAAATGAACTATTTCTCTATCCTAACGCAAAGGTTAAAAATATTAACAGCGCAAAGTTCTGAACGTCTGGTGTGCTTTTTTTTTCTTCTAATCTATCATTAAATTCTAAAATACATTAAATCCGTACCAATGTTATGTCTGAACCTATATTGGTTTTAGCTGGATGTGTAGCAGCTCAAATTATGTTTTATTAGTATAATATTAGTGTATTTTGTGTGTGTGTGTGTGTGTGTGTATACTGTACATAGTTCAGTGGAAACTTTAGTAGGTCAATGGAAACGCTAGTGAAACAGTTATTCTTGGAATATTTAATTTGGATCGTTTTTCAGAAATAATCTTCAAACCTCTGCTCTTTCGCTTCTAGATTTGATGGCTGCCATGGAAGTAATTTGAGTTGGCATAAAAGAGGAACATTGTGAAGAGTTTTATTAAATTATACCTCTAAAAATAATTTTACCATCCAAAATGAAATTCATCTACAGTATACACAGGGCCTGACTCGGAGCACCAGCGGCATTCCTGGCATTTGTTAGCTAAATACAGTCTTCACTTTGTGAGAAACTGTCCTCAGAAATGCCAGCGTGGTGCTCCCTGTGTCTGTCATCAAATAATGTTACCCTTAATTATGTTCAGATAAGTCGCACCCTGCATTGTTCCTCAGTCCTTTCAGTCTTCTCTGAAGCATTATTCCGGTATAATACTAATGATAAAACCTATCACAGGCTCTATTAGCACAGCTCACGTACATCTCAGTTCCAGTGAAGGCAGATCATGTGGGAGTGTGTGTGTATGTGTGTGTGTGGGTGAGGTGGCTGTAATGGAGCCATTGTCCCTCATCATGGGATATTAGTCAGGGTTAAGATGGCTAATGGAGAGAGATGGGCTCCTCACGTTCTGATCAGGGCTCGGCTTGTGAATAAGAATCACGCTGTTATATGTGAACAAAACACAGACGGGGCCAATAAACTAGTATTTTTGATGCAGTGTGAAGGAGGCGAACTAGCTAATGGGTGGAAATTGGCGACTAAATTGCAAGAAAATGTGGTTAAAAAAAAAAGGATCTCCTTCTAGGTGGTTACGCTGGCACTCTAGCAGGAAATGTTTGTCTTGCAGAACTGAGAGTGCACTTTTTTTTTTCTTTCTTTCTTTTTTTAAATATATAAAGAAAAATACACTCGCTGGCCACTTTATTAGGTATACCGTACTAGTACTGTGTTAGACCACATATTGCCATCAGAACGGTCGATCGTTCATTCAACAAGATGCTCTAAACATTCCGTAGAGATTTTGGTCTCTATTGACATAAAAGCATCAATGACCTTAATTGTCATGCAGATGAAACTTGGCCAAATTGGATTTTACACGGAAAGACATTAACCTGAGAAAGTGTATTATTCTAAAATGATATTGCAACATGAATTTAAGACACTACAGATTTTTTTTGTTTCTTAAGCTTTTTCCAGAAACCAATTTAAGCAACACTTTTTTTCTTTTCTTTTTTTTGCAGATCAAATGCTTCTAGAAGCCAGTTTTAGTATCAATGCTCAAAGAAATATGGATGAATAGCATTTTTAAATTAATATTGTTTGAAGTGAGACAGAAAAAATTTTTTTTTGAAGTCAAGATTGGTCACTTCCATGTTACATAAACTTCAGAAGTAGCTTCTTCAGAACCCATTTTCTGTATTCTATGTATGTATACCATAAAAAAAATAAAATCATCACCAATACTGTGCAATACTGTGTTTTGGCCGATTGTGGTGAGCCCCTGTGAACTGTAGCCTCAGTTTCCTGTCCTCAGCTGACACGATTGGCACCCGGTGTGAAGCAGTAGCCCATCTGCTTCAAGGTTTGATGTGCAGTGTGTTCAGAGATTGTCTTCAGATTACCTCGGTTATAACATGATGTTATTTGAGTTAATGTTGCCTTTCTATCAGCACGGACCAGTCTGGCCATTTTCCTCTGACCTCTGACTTCAACAAGGCATTTTTGCCCAGAGAACTGACTGGATATTTTCTCATTTTCAGACAATTCTCTGTAAACCATAGAGATGGTTATGTGCAAAAAAAAAAAAAATAATCGTAAATATTCTGATCAGCCAATCTGGCACCTACAGCAATGCCACATTCAAAGTCACTTTTGTCTGATCAGATATGTTCGTTAATTAGCATTTGAACAGTGGCATGTGAGTGTATATAGCGCTGAATCAAAGTAACAAGAAAGTAATGTAAAAAAAGTTGATATGATAAAATTATTAGATCTGTTTGTGTTCATCCGTCCACAGTAGTCTTGCTCTTACTATTACTTGACACTGCAGAATGTTTCCTTCAGTGACACCAACATCCACGTCAACATCAGCCTTCTTTAATAAGGAATTATTCAGATGACTTTATACTGACTGTACAGTTTACACTTGCATACAGTGCCTGCCAAAATTATTGCCAAGATTTTTATAAAATAAACATCACCTGCAATTAATCAACTCTTCCACTCAAACAGTGGTCTGTGCTAACAAAAAGAATAACTCAGAATAAGTTCAGACAGAGCTTTTAATAAGAAGAAACGTACACAGACAAGCAAGACGTACTGTAGACACCTATAGTTTTATGAATGTTCCAGAAGAAATTAACTCTCTAATGGTCTCTGGATTTGAGTCTAAGGGTTTGACGTCCACATGCAACAGTTTAAAATTAGAAAATGTCCAGATTTTTTACATTAATACAGTCGGTCTCACTGTGATGTCAGAATCATATTGTTAAAAATAAATAATAATAATAATCCACTGTACTTTTTTTTGATGACATAATTTAGTTTCATATTAGTGGCCATGGAATTGTTTGTTTTGCTACTCCAAGAGCATTAATATGGAAAGGAGCTGCATTGTAACAGTCTGAAGTGCAAGTGCTTTTCTCCAGCCCGCTGCATTTAGAACCTCGCTCCACTTAAGATTCTCATTTCCTCATCCTCCTCGGCACGAGAGTCCTCTCGCGTCACTGTGTCTCCCAGCAGTGAGTCAGACAGGAACACACAGACGCTCTCTCCAACCAATCTGCCCCAATCCAGCCCACAGTGGAGGAGCACTCACAAGCCCATTTAGTCAGCTTTCTTATAGACTGCTCAGGACTTCAGCTCTGTCCCTTTGGATAAGAGGCACCAGAGAGTGTCCTGGTGTGGGCTGTAGTTATGGGCCTCTAAAAGGAATTACACACTTTGATGCCCAGGCCTCCACTTTGGCTTGACAAGATGCTGCTCTCTGGCTGTGGTACTGATCTAATGATATCTCAGGATCCATTTGGAAAGATAGAGGTGTGTATGTGTGTGTGTTCAAATGGGGAATTTTGAGCCGGCTTTATCATGTGAGACATATAGTATGTTCTAGACGATGTTTGCATGCTGTGAGGCAGTAAATCATATAAACTTCTCTCTCTCTCTCTTTCAAAAAAAAAAAAAAGTTCTTGAAGTTCTGGGTTATGTGTTTGTTCAGAGAAAGACAGCGTGTGGGTGGCTCAGGCTTGGCAAAGGACATGCCAAAAGGTTTCCATCGAGTCAATACTGCAGGTAAGCACTCATCCTGATCATCCTCCCCCTTCTTCTCATCCACATTCCTTCTTACACCAACGTATGAATTTCCAGAATTTCTGTGCATCCTTAAATCTTTATTTACTTTATTCACAAATACATGTTAATCGCAGGCCTCAATGAGCATTTAACTTTCATATCCTATATTACAGAGAATGTCTTTGTGTATTGTTACCCAATACACTAGGTTTCTGATTGAAGTCAGAAACATGTGAGAGCCAGAATCTACAATATTAAAAAGCCTGCCTAAATGTCTGGAAATAAGCAAATACTTATTACGAAGATAAAAACGTAATCCAACCTGGTTGCAAACACCCCCTAACTAATGCTTTCTTAAAGCACCTTTGGCTTGTAATGCACCACCCAGTGTTTTGGGATAAAAGCGAGCTAATTTTGCACATCTTGATTTGGCAAATCTGTCAAACAGCAAGGGGATCTCCTGTGCACAGCCCTCTTTAAGTCATGCCACTGGGTTTTAATATGGTACAGATCTTAGATCTAACTGGACCATTACAAGACATTCATTTTCTTTCTTTGAAGCTGTGTGTGAGATTTTTTTTATTTATTTATAAAAAATTTTAATAACTTGAATTTGAGCTTTGGGGCTGTTCATGCTAAAAGGTGGAATTTAGCTTCACTTCCATGAGCGAGGGTGTGATATTCAGAAAAACAGCACGAGTGTGAATGTTTTACGTTGCTTTAATAAAGTAGTTTCATATCTAAGACATTAATATTGCCTAACTGAGCTTTTATACATAATATGGCCAAACTGTTTGTTTCCATTTGATCCACAAATGAAACTAAATCCTAAATAAGCCACACTCCCTGATAGAACCGCTAGATAATTAGCAGGCTAACTAGCTCACAGTGATTTGTATGTTCTTGTTTGCGGCCCATCTGCTGAACTTGGCGTCCCTGCTTTCATATTTTAAATCAATAGTTATATTAATGAAAATATATTGTTTGCCATGTCCACTAATTGTATCACTAGCTCTACTGTAGTAGCAGTTTCACCGAGACTGTCGCTAGAAGTGGACTTTTATATGGCAAACTAAGACAATCAGAGCGCTACAGAGAAACCATCGCACCAGCCCAATTATACTAAATATACTGTAAATATCTGGAAACGTGCGTCCAGTCAAATTAAATTAGTGGACTGGAACTAAATGTTGTACAGTGGTAATTTGAGTAGCCAGGATTCCCTCTATCTTGACTAGAGCCCCAGTTCCAACTGCATAGAGGCGCTTAGCATCCCTCAGCATCATGCTACCACAGTTTCTTGGTGATGCGCTGTCTTGGTTTTTGTGCTAATCGTTTAGCCCCACAATTTGGTCTGTCTTGATTTTGACACATGGTCCATGTCCAAATATGTTTTTCTTGTCAGAAACAGCTAGCGTCCCTACTTCATGGCCCAAAAACGTGAAAAATACAGGAGACGTCTCATACAGGAAGCGATAAGTACTTCAGTGGTTATTGATCCGCTCAGACATTTCTGCATCTGCTTTAATGTTCCTGTAGGTCTCTTGAGCCTCAGTCTCCCTCAAATTTTTTTTTTTCTTTTTGTTCTTTTGTCAAATTTAGAGAGATGTCCTGATCCATATAATGTGGTCCATTTTCTCCACTTGTTGCTTATAACCATTCTGGTGTTTTATGGTACAGCAAAATATAAAGAGAGATCCTGTGCATCAGGGCTCTTTAATCTGATAAAAAAAAAGGCTGCAGGCTTTCATTCTAACCAGGCAGGAGCCTCAACTTGCGTAATCAGTTTATCTTAGTTTCCAGTCAACTATAAGGTGTAACTCCTGTTCGTCTGGTATGAAAGCCTTCAGCAGTTAAGGCTGAACAGACAGACAGTCACACACAGACAGACAGACAGTCACACACAGACAGACAGACAGACACACACAGACAGACAGACAGACACACACAGACAGACAGACAGACAGACACACACAGACAGACAGACAGACCGCTTTATTAATCCCAGAGAGAGATTTGTGGGCCATGGATTCAGCTGTCCGATGAAATCAAATTTCTAGAAAGTCGCACAGAAGCAGCTGATTTGTTGAGGGGATAATCCATTTCATTGATGACAGGTACACTGATCAACAATAACAATAACAGTGATTCAGTTATATACAGTAAACTCGTGACAGGATCATGGGATTCCGAGGCACTTTTATGTCTGGAGACCAAAGGCAAGCCTGTCCGGTCCGATCCACCTCGCTCATATAACTCGGGCAGGAAGAGCCTAAACCCAGCCTCTAAACTCCCCAGATCCCAATCCGATCAAACACCCATGGGATAAACAAGTCCAGTCCGTGGAGGACGGTACCAAAGGATCCGCTGCCAGTCCTGGTGCCAGACACCACAGCACACCCTCAGAGGCCCCGTGTAGCCAAGCAGTCAGGGGCCAGAGCTGCATAGGAGACACAAGGGGAACCTACACAGTACTGAGCAGAATGTTTTGACCCAGGATATTAATTATTATAATTTTTTTTAATGTTCTCTTACATCACCCCAAATTTCTGAAATTACCTTATAAGTGGCGTTGAACTCCTTTATAAAAGTATGACATTTAACTTGAAACTACCTGCAGACACCCTGAATTTCTCATTTTATTCTTGAAGTTTATGAATCATTACCCTGATCACCTCTGGGCTTTGTCATGCACTACCTTTGCGTTTCACTGCTTGATCCAGACCTTGAAGTGAACACCTTTCAGACAGTCATTATTTATGTACCGCCTTTGCGTGCACATGCATTTTTTGTTTTAATAGAGCGTACGTTGGTATCGAAGTCAAAAGCACCCTACGATGCCCTGTGCTGTAACCCACGGCACT
>JAAGKR010003212.1:0-78375 GCA_011419295.1 Clarias macrocephalus
AAAACTGTTGTAGATCATACCATCCTCAAATGCAGAGTACTCCACTCTGTAGGTTCCATCCCCTTTATCAGTGATGTACGCATCTGTGTTGGTGCCTGAAGGGTTAACAATGCAGGCTTTGACATGGTTTCCTCCGGTCAGATTGTGAGAACGGGTGTCCACAATAAAGTGTGTAGTGACTTCTCTAAGGACTCCTGGACAGTGATGCAAACACAAAAAAATACTTCAGACTTCAGATTTCAGACGTGCAGATCAGATCAATTGAATTCTAGCTTTTAATCCCTTTTTTGGAAGAATCAGACAAATGTTACAATTAAACCAATGCTTCATCACACACACATTTTTTTTAGAACCTTGGAAAATTAAAGTAGTCTATCTTAGACTCCACTGGAGATTGCATGTGTATTATAAAAGTTAATATGCCAGTCGTTTAGATTAGATTTTTTCTTTAAACTTGAACAGCCATTTCAGAAATTATTAGTTAGTATTACAAATGGCTGTTTTTTATGTAAACCTCTGCTTTTTTTTTAATGTAAATAGATTTTGTAATTTCAATGCAGATGGCTGATAAAAGTTTACGGATGAAATGCATTAGCATTAAAAAAGGAGGCTTTTGCTAGATAAAGTATGAATGTGCATGTATAAAAAGTTTTCAGTGGGCTGAAATGTGTACCTCTGGGTTCAACTCCTGGTCCGTAGACTTTGATCCCACTGGTGTCGATAGCAGGATCTACCTGGACACGGGCAGGAAATTTTGGCACGGCATGTCCGCCATAGTTAATGGTGATGGTGTACATGCCATGGAAAGGGGGCACATAAGTGATGGAGTATGTGCCATCGCTGTTGTTCTGGATGTGCACTTGAGCCTGGGCTCCCGAGTCTGAGATGATCTCAATGGTGAGATCAGCATCCCCTGCTTTGGAACAGTCCACTGTAAAAGACGCAGCCTCGCCCACTTTGCCTCTCTCTAAGCCTGGCCCGCTGACCGTCACCTTGCTCGGGTCGAATACAGACTGCACCATGGCTTTGAAGGGTGAGCCTGGGACGTGCTGTTCGGCAAACAGGATGTTGATAGAGTACTCGCCTGGCTCAGTGGGCAAGTATGATACAGAGCAGGAGCCATCTCCATTGTCCTGGCACTCAATCTTGGCCTCGCAGGGACCCTCCACTGTCAGGCCTAGTCCACCTGTACCGGCACCTTTGGTGTCAATCGCAAATGGAGCTGGTTTACCCACAACTCCTCCTCTTAAGCCTGGTCCATAGGCTCGCACCTTAAGTACAATGAAATGAAATGATCAATAGTAATGATAAGATGATAAACCGGTAAATAGTGACTTTTTTTATGTTACATAAATATGCATTTACAGTATCAATTTGTCTATACCACTTAATCAGTGCAGGGATATAGAGCTCATCTCAGGAAACTTAGCACCCAAGGCAGGCTACACCCTGGGTCATGATGTACACTATGAGCAATTAGAAAATACCAATCAGTCACATGTGGGAGGAAACCGGATGAAAATGGCGAAAAACTGCTAGATGTTAGAAGAACATGCATACTCCACGGACGCTCATCGCAGGCAAGAGTAGAACCCCCAACCGTGTAGGTGCAAGGTGATAGGACCCTTTAGTCTCCGGTACAATTTGTGCAATCTTATAAGGAAATTAGTTACTAAGTTTTAATGAGCATCCTGTAGAATCCTGTTTCTTTTATGTATGCAAAAATCCAGCCCCTTTTTTTTTTTTAGTCTGAAAAGTGGTTTTCTGTAACAGTTAAATTTTGTATTGGGATACGAATGTTTAGAAAGTAGAAATATTTTTGTATGAACACAGTGATGAAATGTATAAAATAAATGTAAAGAATCAATAGAAAGGTTTGTACTAATAGCAGGCATTTCTCAGGACATCCTGGCTTCAATAGAGATTGAGCACAAATTTTGAGCACAAAACAGATATAGACAGTAATATTTCGTTAAACTTCTAATATATAAATGACTACAGTATGTACAGTAGTATATACAGTATTTTGCTCTTTTCCTTATAGGAAGTAAAAAAAAAACCTTAAACTAATCCCTCATGGCCAAACACACTCTGTTTCACCTCTTCTTCGACAAATTAATAACACCCTGAACATCTTCTTGTCATTTCCTCTAGCAGTTAAATATTCTGCCATGTCATATTAGATTTCCATGTCTAATTATATGAATATTATGAAATGGAACATGTGGCTCACATACACTACGCAGGACACCAATGACATCACTGGCGAGGTAATCTTGTGCTCAGTTAATTAAGGGAACAGTGAAGTCACACACACACATACACACACACACGCACACACATGTCATGAGAAGGTTAATGAGAAGAAGCAGACAGAGGAATGTTCTGAGGGAATGCTGATGGATGCATGACATTAATTACTATTGATGAATACCCTTCATTAATGTTTAATTACCAAGCCTTACAGGCTCCTGGGAGGCTGAAATCAATTGGTTACATCTTACGGGATGGTCACTGCTGCTGTATGAGTCTCAAAACATTCCTCATTTCTAAAAAAAAAAACAAATGAGCAGCTTGCATTTATGCAATAACATTGATGAATGAAACAAACACAAGACCTTTCATAAGTGCAAAGATCTGCATGGCGTCTGCAGGACATAATTGCAACACGCAGTAAACTCGATTGTATTGGTCACTGACTCTCTTGATTGCTCAGTCAGTGTGTGCTGCACAGTTTCATTTCTCTGCTCACACATTCTTTCTCACAAAGAAAGGCTTGTCCGACTTAAGCCAACTTTTAATGGGTTTCAGATCTTAAACCCAAGAAAATGCAGTCAAATGATTCGTGACTGGTTCACAAAGTAAAAGCACACAGTGTGATTCCCCTCAGGGTAATGGCTTTTTAGTAGACCACCATATAATTAAATTGCCTTATATCAAACAGAGAGACCCCAATAAACCTGATGCAGATTGCAGTTGTACAGTATGTAGTGCACAAAGACGGATAGAGGAGGAATAAATAACCTGGTGAATGACTGGATAGATGGTATGGAAATAAAAAGATAAGTATATGGATGAATGGGTGGATAGACATGTGGATGGGTTAAGGTAGAAATGTGCGCAAAAAGGTATTTGGATACGCATTTAGATGGATGGATGAGCAGGTACAGTACCAGACAAAAGTTTGGACACCGGTTTGGATTTATTTTTTTACATTCTAAAACAATACAGCAGCAGCAACAACAGTCAGTTGTTATTTTAAGACACAAAGGTCTGGAATATTTTTTTTGCAACAACAGTATTGTCAAGTGCAATTGCAAAAGGCATCAAGCACCATGATGAAACTGGCTCTCATAAAGACCGTCCCAGGAAAACAAGACCAAAACTCTAATCAAACCTCTGCTGCAGTGAAGTTCATATAGAGTTACCAGCCACAGAAATCACCGATCAGCAAACAGGACCTCAGATTAGAGCTGTTATCAGTGCTTTACTGAGCACAAGAAGCAGACACATCTTAAAAGAGATAATTGCATATCTTAGATACCTTCAGCATTTTACAATGTAGACAAAATTTAATATCAGGAAGGATGAATCGAAGGATGGATTGATGGATGGATGGATGGATGGATGGATGGATGGATGGATAAATGGACGGAGGTATGGGTGAATGGGTTGTGGTGGGAATGTGAGCCAAAATATTTCTGGATATATGTTTGGATGGATGGATGGATGGATGGATGGATGGATGGATGGATAAATGAACAGCGGTATGGGTGAATGGGTTGTGGTGGGAATGTGAGCCAAAATATTTCTGGATATATGTTTGGATGGATGGATGGATGGATGGATGGATGGATGGATGGATATCTATAGATGGATGAATATCTATAGATGGATGAATAGAGTATGTGTTGGTATGTTGTATGGATAAATGGATGGAAGAATAGATGCATGGATGGATGGATGGATGGATGGATGGATGGATGGATGGATGGATGGATATGTTGGATGAAGGGACAGAACTTCATTATCCACTATAACACTTACTTTAGAGGGATCAGGAGGCATCACCCCTTCTACAGTAAAGGGGCTTCCTGGAACAGGGTTCTCATCATAAGTGATGTCCACTTTGTAGGGTCCCTCCTCTGGGGGAATGTACTTCACAGAGTGCACATCATTGGTAGCTCCAGATTCAACTTTGCATGGGATTGGTCGTCGAGAAGGTGAGAGGATTTTTACATCCACTTTGCCCTGGCCGCCGGCTCCACGTGTGTTAACGGTGAACTCCTGATCTTTCCCAACATCCACTTCTACACAGCACATACAGGAGAATCACGGGAGCGTGTCAGTCATCAATGTTCGCATTTTTAAACCAAAACACATAAAGCAAAACACAGCATAATTATCAGAAGGAATGTCTGCAGACTTACTGGTGTTGAGTCCTTGGACTTTGACCTTGCTGAGGTCCAGTGGTGGAGCGACGTTAATAACGAAGGGGCTTTTGGGGATGGGGTCACCTCCATGGCACACAGAAATACTCATGTTACCCTACAAAACAATAACAGGAAAAAAGATCTATTTATTCTACCATAAGTGAATGAATGTGTTTCAGTGGGATACATTGGTTTTACATTGGTAGTATATAATACTTTATTAGTTACATTTCAAAATATGGATTTGGTTTGTTGTGAAGAACATTTCATCATATAGTTTAAAATGAATTTTACTTAAAACAAATATTTCTAATATATATTTCTAAATGGAACATCATTGTCACAGTAGTGAAAACCCTACAAAATGTAGACTGTTTAATGTGTGACAATGTCAATTGTTAAAAGTGCTATATAAATAAAATTGACTTGACTTGACTTGACTTAATGTCTATCAAACCTCTATTAAACTGGTCAGCAATTACATACCATATGTCATAGAGTGACTTAATGTGTCATGACAAATCTGCTCACATCTGACTCTCAGTCATCAAGTGGTAATTAACACTTTGTCAAGTCAATTACCACACAGTTCTTTTATAGCCGCGAGACCTTGAATTTATTATCCCCTTGAAGCAAAAGGTCGTGTGTGGGATTTGATATCCCTTAGCAAACTTCCTTCCTCCAACTATTTCTAACACATCCATACAAAAAGAACAACGAGTTCAAGGCCTATAGTGTGTAAATGTTGAAGAAACCGAAAAATGCTGCACTGACACGATATATCCTGGATATATCATGCAGATGACAACATGATTAGTGTGTTTGGTTTCTTCACTGTAAGTCATAAAATGTACATCTTATTCAGCTTTCGATCTACAGTATTTATTAATAGAGGCATAATATTCTGTACTGTACATCAGTTCACTAGATAGAATTTACATCAAACTTATAATGTATTAATCACAAACGCAATAGTGAAACTGCTCAGTCTTTTGGGATTTTAATATACATTGTTGGCCAAAAGTATTGGGACACAAGTGAACACCAAGGTTGTAATGACAGTCTAAATTTTATATATATATATATAATGAAAATTAAGATAAGAATAATTAGTTATTTTATCCAATGAAATTGCTATACAACAAATCAACATTTAATATGAATTTTGTTTGTATGAATGTTCTTTATTCCTCAAAACACTGGGCATTAAAAAGAAGTACAGTGGAACCTCGGATTGCGAGTAACACGGTTTACGAGTGTTCCACAAGACGAGCAAAGATTTTTAAAGAATTTTGACTTGACACCGAGCGTCACGTGATCACAACTGAGCCAATGATTTTTCTCTCTCTTGCGCTGCGGAATTGTGGGTAATCGTCTCCCCTGCTGGGTCTTAGTGTTCGTGTCTCTTACTGGTATAATCAACATCTCCCTCTCTGTTTCAACGTTCCTATGTGTGTGTGCGCGTAATTTGACATCGACACACACACATCGACTTTACACCTCCCTCCCCGGCTTCACACACACATACAGACACACACTCTCTGCTTTACACAGAAAACTCTGCTCTGTCGCGATTCTTTTCAAAGGTTAAGTGCTGGTTCATATTTCATTAGAGAGATTTCTTTTTTGTTCCCCATTAAAACAGTGTTTCCGTTGTGTGTGTTTGTTGTTAAACTTAAAAAGCGAGGGGGGGGGGAGTTTTACTGTGTAAGATGAGGCGAGGGAAGGGGCTAATTCCACATACACACACAAATAGACTAACGTATCTGTCGGGATTTATTTTTACTTTTTTTAAAGGTAAGGTGCAGGTTAATTTGTTTTATTTTTACTTTATATATTGTATTAATTATTTTTATGTAAGTATTTTTTTGGGCGTGGAACAAATAATTTGTGTTTTCATTATTTCTTATGGGAAAATTCTATTTGGTTTACGAGTGTTTTGGAATACGAGTCTGCTTCCAAAACCAGTTATGCTCGTCTCTGGTGTCACTCGCCCAATCCATGCCTGCTTGATTGCTCCAACAGTTTTCTATTGGGTTTAGGTCTAGATATGACCCATATCATCTGAACACCAAAGTTACATAGCCCGCTTTTCACTTTTTCAGTTAATTAGCACAACTCTTCAGCTAGATTGGTCAATGGACAATGAACATACACATGAATGCATATGCAGAGTTATGTGTTTTATGGAGTGTCAATCTTTGTCATTTTAAGAGAAACATTTTTTTTAAAGTCCTCTTATTGGAAAATATTCCACTTCAGGATGGTATTATTATCACTATTATCACTACTGTACATCCTGTTGTGCTTCATTGCTTACCCAGTGTAATCTTGTCTAAGAAATATAATTTGTTAAAGCTCTATGTTTTTCATAAAAAAGCAGACCACATCTGATCTTCCTCCTACCTGCTGTAGTGCAGTGTAGCGGACAGTAAAGGAGTAGTCGTGGTTATCTATGATCTCGAAGTCACTGACAGTGTCTCCTTTAAGTGCTCCAGTAAAGTGCACCTCTGGTGTGGCCTTGCCAGCTCCTTTAGTGTAGATCGTGAAGTGTGTCGGCTTGCCCACTTCCACACCTGCATCCCATTAACACAACATTATATTGGATTCATATAAATCATTATTGCCTGTTCTGACAGGCTGCCTTACACACAGATGCAGAATCGTACCAGTCTTGCAGAGTCCTGGACCCTCGGCTCTCACTTTATTAGCATCATGAGAGGGGTCCACTTTAATACGGAAGGGGCTGATGGGTATTTCCTAGAGTTGACAGAAAAAATATTGTTCACATCATTCTAAAACAAGGACAGAGTCATAATTTAAAGGGGGGGGGGAATAAATATAATAAATATGATAATGATACCTGATCAGCAAACAGCACCATGATGGTGTATCGCCCAGGGCCTGGTGGTGTGTACTTGACAGTAAACGTGTCATTGTCATTTTTGATAATGTCAAAATCGATGTCGGCCTCGGCAGGGCCCACCACTCCAGGAGCGCACTTAATTCCAATGCTTACATCTCCTATGCAACGGAATATGAAGATGACAATTTTATACAGTTTTGAATATCAGTGGCTTTATGTGGTACTCCGGAAGAAACTTAGTTATATATACATATAAAATAAAATGTTTTAATGAGATCCAGGGCTCTAAGGTTAACGTCCCACAGGGCAATTATCTCGTGTCTGTGCTTTGTTTGTCATCTGTGCTTTGTTTTCACGCTTCTGCATTTATTACACTATGACAAAAATAATGACAGAAAATACATAGACTGTCCGCCCCCAAAAAAGGTGCCACACTCTAATATCTAGTAATATCTCGTTGGATAAGGTCGTTAAAACAATGACATGCTGTAATCAAAGCATGTCATTGTTTTAACGACCTTATCCAATGTCACAACTTTGATTTTCATCCATAGTTAATATAATTTTTAACTATAATTATAAATTTATGTTTTACATTTTAGAATAATGTAAGCTGGAGTAACATTATTATTTTAAGACATGTAGGTCAGTTGTTCCGGAAAGAACAGTTTCGTTAAGTGCATTTGCATCAACTCTTCAAAGGAGATTACTGCATATTTTGAATTGAAAAAAATGTAAAGAAATTTAAAATCAAGAAAGACCATTGATTTAGAAGGAGTGTCCAAACATTTGGGTGGTACTGTATCTTGTATCGCTGGAAGGAGAAGTGATTCACTCCGTAAAGTCTTCCTCAAGTAAAGACAGAACTATGTGGGCTAAAAATAATTCCTTATGCTCCCAGAACAATCTAAATTACAAACTATCAACTATTAATTATGAGCTACCAGTGATACACTGTGTACTGAATGACCAGGGTATTATTCAGGTCATCAGCTGACTTTTATTGCCACATAACGTTGCTGAGCCTAGTAGTTAAAAAGAAACACTAAACATGAGTGCAGGCGCATAATTAAAATGCACAGACTGACCTTGGCCAGCTTCACTGCAGTCCACAGTGAAGTAAGTGGGTTCATTGGCTTTCAGGCCACTTTTCTCGACACCTGGTCCATACACCTTCACGTTCTCAGGGTGACTGCCTTCTCCGATGTTCACCTGAATTTCAGTCAAGACAAGAATGCACATTTTATGTCAAACCTCTCAGTATGGGTACTGCACCCCCTGCGGTTTTACACATTTTTTTCTTTTGGAGTGGTGTTGGTTAATTTTCCTGTCAACTGTTTATTTAGGCCCCTAGTGGTGCAAAGGCTGACATCTTCAGTCTGACCATTGTGTATAAATTCGCTATTGTTAAAAGAAAATAGCAGCGAAATCAACAGTAATACATTTATTTTGCAAGCAAATTTTAAGGATTCTTTGCCACTGTGTTTAAAGCACTTGATAACTGAGCAGACGTATCTCCTCAAGACTCATTTACTGTACAGCCTCCTGGATGTAGCATGACCATTACTGTACTGTATATCATGTATTTGACAGAAGTGAGCTCTTACCCTGAATGGACTGTTGGGTACATTGACCTCACCCCAGGTGATGATGATGGTGTGTTTGATCGGTTTTGTAGGGATATAAATGCAAAAGAAAGTTCCATCACCATTGTCTGTAATTTGAATGTCAATAGGATAACCATCAGAGTCCTAAAGAAAAAAAAATAGCACAAAGTCAAATATAAATGTAAATTCCTCACATCACATTGTGTCCTATTACAAAATAATGGGCCACATGAAGAAAATGGCTTATAAAATAATTCTAAGATACATTGGGTAAAATTAAATTCCACAGAAACTACAGAGGTTCTGCCCACATTTATATGTATCTAAATATCGATATGCTGCAGCTAGATACCTGAGCATAGATCTTCAGCTGTCCTCTCCCTGCTCCTCGAGCATCTATAGTAAAGTCTGCTGGTTTGTTCACGATGCAGCCAGTGGGCTCCAAACCGGGACCATAACATTTCACCTGCATGAAGAAGGAAAAACCCATCAGTACTGTCATTAAAATATTTCCATGTATCAATAGACATTGTGGTAACAATTCTGGTTGTATTTCGACCTTCTCTGGAAAAACATCATTTGCTGCAGGAAGGATGTGTGCCATGAAGGGGCTGTCCTTAATGTCCTCATCATCACAAATGACATGGACAGCATAGTCACCAGGCTCTGTGGGCCAGTAGAGAACATCACAGGAGCCATCACCCTTATCATCACACTCGATCTTAGCCTGAGATGGTCCTTCAATGGAAAAGCCTACACACAAACACACAAACACAAGCGTATATTTTTATCCAGTTACTCTCACACCATAGAAATTGAGTCCAAGGCATCCAGTCCTATCGATGTGTCAGAGGAATAAAGAAAAACCAAAAACATAACAAGCCTTACCCAGAGTTCCCACCTCCGTCCCGATCGCCTCCACAATAAAGTCAGCTGATTTGCCCACCATGCCTGTTTCCAGGCCTGGACCCCATGCTCTCACCTTCTGAGGTCCCGCGTCCTCACTGATCAACACCTCAAATGGGCTACACACGTGCACACACACACACACACACACACACACACCACATCCAGACACCAATTTCAAATGATCTCTGAGTTGTTCCAAGCATTTCATATATTTCAATCTCTTATTAATGAGCTTGTTATTAAAGCAATTGCCTTTTCACCTAGGCTAACATCTGCTATATCACTAACATATGTCTGATATCTGCTGACAATAATTTGTAAAGATTTTGGCCTGCATACTGTTCTGACCTTCGTGGGATGGCATGTCCTCCCCAGGTGATGATCACAGTATATTTTCCAGGGAAAATCGGGTAGTAATTACACTCATACACCCCATCGCCGAGGTCGCACACCTTCACAGGTTCATCTCCACCCTCTTAACAGTAAAAGCAAAGATTATTTTAATATTGTCACAGTGACAGTTACAGTGTGTATATACATATATAACTTTAAAAAAAAAACACTGATATATAAAGTTTTATGATGGTTCATCATCTTCAGAATTCACTTACTTGGGTTTTTGATGATGACCCGCAGGTCTCCGCTACCTGCTCCTCTCGTGTAAACTTTAAAATCAGCCACCTCCTTCACCCGCACACCCTTGGGCTGTAAACCTCGTCCGATGGCCCGACAAGCATTCGGGTTGCTCGCTGATGAGTGAGAAAAGAGGTTAGTCTTGTACTCAAAATAAACAAAGAGAAACATTTAGGCAGTCACACATACTCTACACACACTGACATAACACAGAGCTGCTAAGATGTAGTGTTAGTTTGGATGAGAAAGTCATTGCATATGGGGGTAAAGTATGGGTGGTTACATGAAAAATGAATAGCTCAAGCACATAGAGTCGACATGAATTTGTTAAGTTGAATGATTTGAATTTCAACAAATAATCAAATGCTACGTATATAAAGCGAGGTCTAACATATCTACGTAATAGTACAAACAGGTTCAGTGTCTAAGAAAGAGATGGATTACTACAACAAAATACGGCTATATGTTTACAAAGTAAGAATGCTTTTACAGCTAACGTTAGCATGCTAGCTAACAATAGCGAACCTTACAAAAAATCTAAGAAGTCATAACTCTACATATAAAGGTTTATTTTTTTGTACTGGTAAACTAGAAAGCAAGGGAACATGAGCTGATATGATATGAATCTGTTATACATATTATACATAATGATGTCCATCCATCTACGATCCTCTGCAGTCCAACTAGGGACCATGGGGGCCAGTCATGGCCATTGTATTTATTGCAATATTTTATGAATGCGGTAGGACCGCCGGTCAACATTCACACACACAAAACTCAAACAGTCTTTGGACTGTTGGAGGAGACCAGGGTACCCAGAGGAAACCCACCAAGCATGGGGAGAACATGCATACTGTGATTCCGAGGTGGGAATTGAACCCGGACCCTGGAGTTGCATGGTGATAGTTCTAACCACTACGCCGCCACATAATGACATAAATGTTTGTAATCGTCACTGAATATTAACAAACAGAAGCTACTCATTCATAGTGTTATATTCGTAGTTATATTAACTAACAGTAGCTAATCATCGTCAGTCATTAAATTTTACTACCTGCTTAATCCCATGTAAACCATATGGTTAAGCATTCGTAATGTTTACTGCTAAAGCTAGTCAAGCTAGCAGAATTTCAGCTAGCCAAAGAGATACATTAACTTCTAATGATAACAAAAATCCAGTAATAGACAAAGAATAGTTTGAGATATGTTTTTGTTTGTTGGTTTGAATCCTGACAGGATTTCTCATAAAATCTGTCATAAGTCATAAGTGTCTAGACTTTTTATTCCTGAAACTAGCCAAACGAATATGAGCTAGCCTGACAGTCATTTAGCAGTATAGCTAACAAGTCAACTATACTTTACTTTAAATATTAGCCAAGCTAATCTGAACAAAACTGACAGGAATTGTAACGGGAATTTTATGTCATGTCAATTTATATGATTATTCATTAGCTTAAGCTATCTAAATATGCATTACATGCTAACTTGGCAGGCTATAACATGGTATTTAAAAACAATTGAAAGCAAACATATGTTCCACTTTAAGACCACATCAGTCCATAGTCTACTAACAGACTCCTGTCAAAACTGGTCTATTAGAAATGGCAGGCCAATTTTCCAAATGAGTTACTGAATGAAAATTACGTTGACTTCTTTTAGATCTGGGTTTCTTTTTTGAAGGCAAGCTCAGACCTTGCCGAGCAATAACAGCACTAAGACAGTAATTTAGCCACATCATAAAGGGGCTCACAATGACAGTTATTTTCCAAAAAATCAACTTAAGCCCATCTGTAATTCTAGCCTTATATCTAGTCAAATGAAAAAAAAGACAGAGATTAAAAAAAAGAAAGAAAAGGAAAATGTATACACTGCCTTATTAGAAAAGAATATTACTAGAAAACTGCTCATTTGCACATGAATAAAGGTGAATTATCCATGTTGTGTTAGACAGAGTTAATCAGAACAAATAATCTGATTATAATGATTATGAAAGCCACAAAGAACAAGGATTATGATGAGTGTGATGATGATGAGACAAAGATTAGGATGATCATGACGACGATGATGATAATGATGATGATGATGATAATTTACTAGACGGTCACATTGACAAGAGCCTTCTAATACCAGATCAGTGTTTTGACAATACATCAATTACATGCATAATATTTTTCCACTGGTCAGTTAAGGTTATTAGAAATTAATTTCAGTATTTTGAGTTCAGTAATTATTTCAATCGTGTTATGATCGGTTAATTTTGGAATTATTGCATTAGCATGTAATAGAGAATAAAAATATCAGATGCAGCCCAACTGCAAAGGCCATGCAGTTGAAAATGGAGCATGTGTAAAGGTGATCGTCCAGCTTTCTTTCTGCAGGATTGAGATGAGACCTGAAGCAAATCGAGCATTTGTCTGTTTCTAATCTCTCACACACAGTTCTGCATACATTCCAATCGCTCCCTGCTGCAAGCTGTATGTAAAGTCTTGATGCTGCAGATGGCCAAGCACTGGAACATGCCAAAAAGCCAGGGGAAAGAGGGTTGGAGTGTCGAAATAGACACACCAGAGGGATTGAAAGGGAAAACGGGGACAGGGGGAGATTGACATGGTCAGGGAGGGAGAAGGAAAGACAGAAAGGATCAGGAATGACTAGGGAGGAACAAAGAGGAAGAGGGGATGGAGGGAAGCAAAGCGACCAAGTTTGCGCAGGCATGTGCCGCACCCCAGCGGGCCGTACTGACTTGCTCGCCTGGGTTTGGGCGGCGTTGGGGGGGGCACTTTCTTGGACTTTTCGGAGGGTGGCGTGCGAATAGACTGAGGGATTATCTGAACCGGGGAACCGGCCGGCACGCTGCTCAGAGGAGCTAGAATGACACACAGGCGAAAGAGAACACAGCAACACTTTCAGAATATGTGAGTATGAGTGTGTGCATGTGTGTACCGAACCCCCGGAGCAGAGAACACTAGATAACCTCCAGTGATACCCAAAAAACACGTTCCAGCCTGGACACTCACACAGCATCACACAGTCAGCAAACACACTTTTCAAGAAATTGTGCACAGTCATTAATAGGTCCCTTTCTGAAAAAAACATCCATCATCCAAACCACATTACGGACTTCAGGTGTTTATGCAAATAACAACGTTGCAATTGACAAGAAGGGGCGAGGATGGTATGAAGTGAATTATGTCTTTTTATTCCAAGCACAGATTTGGGAGCACACATCTAACACTGCAATTAAAAAGCAAGTTTGCAATTCAAAAACAAATTAACTGAAAATAAGCTAAATACATATTAGTTGTTGTTTTTGATCACAAATTTAATCAGGTATTTGTGAATCATTAACATTTACCTGCAAGTGTCTACCTGTTGAATGCAGATATTTATGCAGACATACAGACATACGTATATAGGCTGCAATTCATCTAAAAATCCCTGATGGTGAAGAGTCCCTCTATTTTATTGGAATGATTTGAAGTACAGCACGTATTTTAATGTTTTTTGTTTTAGCTAGTTAATTTTATCCAATATTCAGCATGGCGGTGCAATGGTTACCACTGTGGCCTTGGGTTCAGGGGTCAGGGTTCGATTCCCACCTGTGTCTGTGTGATTTTCACATTCTCCCCGTGCTTGCTGGGTTTCCTCTGGGTACTCGGGTTTGCTCCCACAGTCCGAAGACATGCAGATTAGATTAACTGACATTCTCAAATTGTCTGTAGTGTGTGTGTCCTGCAATGAATGGGCTCCCTTTCCAGGTGTATCCCGCCCCATGCCCTACTGTAAGTCTACTGGGATAGGCTCCAGGCCCCCGCAACTCTGTACACAGGATAAGCGGTATAGAAGATGAATGAATGAATGAATGAATGAATGAAGTATATTATGCTAAGTATTAACTTCATGAAGCTAACCCCTCAATCATCAGCGCAGACTCTGTAACTTGCAAGGTTTCTGATTTGCAAACATCTGATCAAATTCCTGATTAATTAATAACATTACAACTTTTTTTTTTTCAGTTAAAAATTTTCAATTGCAAACTTGATTTTTGCTTGCCGTATAAGTCAGATGCGCTCAAATCTGTTTTAAGTGCTTACGTTAAAATACACAGAATTCACTTTATACAAAGACAGAGATTAACAGGTTAACGTACAGTGCATGTGTGTATAAGGTCTGGATTAAATGTAATAATTAAATGTAATAAAAAACAGAAAGTGATGATCATTAATTGGTCAGGATTAGATCACTCATATAGCAGGCATGAAGGCTTGTCAAGTCTCACCCTCTGAGATGTGTACAGTAAAAGGGCTTCTGGGTATTTGCTGGCCAGCGAATGTTACATAGATAACATGAGGTCCTTCCAGGACAGGGCAGTATGTACAGCGGAAATTACTGTCCCCCCTGTTCTCTAGTATGATTTCCACCGTGTCCCGGCGACCCTGTGAATCCACGATGATAACACCCACGTCACCTGCGCCCGCACCTGGGAGGACACGTATTCATGTAAAACAAAAAACTACGACTCAGGATTATGGCAACAAATCAAACTACTCCCGGATTACTCCATGCTTTGTTCAATGTGTTCTGTTGAAACTTATTGACGTGTCTACCTGCAGTATAGATGTCAAAGTAAGTGGCCTTATGGGCTACATTGCCGACTGGTTCCAAGCCTGGACCACGTGCCTGCACCTTGTTGGGGTCTCCCAGCGCTTTGGACACATTCACAAGGAAGGGGCTGTTGTTAATGTCCTGCCCAGCAAACAACACCTTCACCTGGATACAAAAGCAAGCAGACAATTTTTTTTTTTTACATAAATGACAATCAACATGTATTTAACATCATTGGCACTTGGGAGCACAAGACACAGATGGTTTTGTAATCTGAAGTAATACTAGTGAGCCATCCAAAAAGAGTCTAGGATGTCAGTAGTTTTCTCATTTAAAAAAAAAAGAAATGTAAAAGTTTTAAACAACAATCCTAGGAATAACAAAGATGGGTACCTTATGAAGACCTTCCACTTTGGGCAAATAGGCTACAGAGTAGCTTCTGTTTTTATCATTGTTGGGGATCACTCGAGCCTGGAAGAATTACAGATGACAGACTAAGGATTCTTTTCTGTGATCTTTGCTAATGATCAAACAGTGAAGCATACAGTAAGCTGAAAGTTTTACAAATATTTCAAAGCCTCCAAATTAATCGTGACGTCTGACCTCCTCTGTGTGACCCTCAGGATCCTCGACGTACACCAGCACCTCACCAAGCCCCGCCTCGACTGTCTCAACTATAAACTCAGCTGGTTTTAACACCATGTTACCTCTTGGCTCGATACCTAACAAAGAGAAAGGTGTGAAATAATAATAATAATAATAATAATAATAATAATAATAAAAGCAAGATCTAAAATGAAAACAACACTGTTTGCTCTTGATTTGAAAAAGTGTCCCTCACCAGGACCATAGGCTTTGGCCCTCTTGGGGTGCAGAGTTTTAGAGCGCAGAGGCGCGCCAGGCTTCAGCTTGGCTTTAGGGAACTGAGACAGATAAGTCATGACGGAGTGCTCATCCACATTGGGGTCCACAATCTCCTCAGGAGCTATAACCTGTACAGGGCAAATGTCAAAGAGGTTAAACTGTGGTAGGGGTAACACATAACAATATCTAGCATTTATTTGCATTTATCTGATTTTTTTTTTTTTACAGAAGCAAGCGATGCTTGTAAGCTCACAAGATCATATTTGAAGTGACAGATGCATTTTCTTTTACATGTAAACCAGTTAAGGTTTACTAGGGGGTGTTCAATTCAAACCAGAACTTTTGTTTGTACAAAATAACACAACACAGAATAGTAAACAGAACATTTCTCAATATAATCACCTGCTACACTTATGCACTTATCACATCGTTTCACCAGCGCTGGATACTAACAAAATTGAAAGTTTCCCCAGTACGCCGAGGTCAGAAGTCGCAATAACTTCCAGCTAAGTCCTGGTAAAGTTCAAGTGTTGTTCGTGAATGATTGTGCGCACAGTTCCCACAGACAGATGCGTCTCTTTCGCAACTTGGCGACAAGTTATGCATTGATTGTCATGGATAAGGCTTTCCACTTGCTGAACGTGAACATGGACAACAAGTCCCAGGTTTGACTTGAATGCCCCTCGTAGAAACAATGAGCCTATGATGGTCATTCTTTCATATGGACAGCTCACAGAAAAGAAGTCTTTCAGTTCTTGGCTCTTTTTCTTTTTTTAATACACAGATTAATGCTAGGATTGGACCATGACTGCATTTCAGTGTGACGCACATGCACTGATTAAAATGTAATTCAACAAAATGAGAAATTACTTTCACTTCTGAATATCAAATCAGCATATAACGCTTAAAAATATATATATATATATTAAATGATGAGATCAAGCACAATAACAATGATTTCCTGAAGGCATTTTGTCCTTTTGTGACCACTCACTCACTCACTCATCATCTATACCACTTAATCCTGTATTCAGGGTCACGGGGGCCTGGAGCCTATCCCAGGATATGCCCCAGGGTGCCAATCCATCACAGGGCACAGACACACACACATACACTCACTCATTCACACACCACGGGCAATTTTTTTGGGAACGCCAATTAGCCTAACCTACATGTCTTTGGAATGTGGGAGGAAACCGGAGTACCCGGAGGAAACCCACCAAGCACGGGGAGAACATGCAAACTCCATGCACACAGAGACGGGAATCGCGCCTGGCCGGGGATCAAACCCGGACCCTGGCGGTGCAAGGCGACAGTGCTAACCACTACACCACCGTGCCGCCTCTTTTGGACAAAAAAAAAAAAATAAATAAAAAAAAAATTATACTTATATATAATAATTATATGTTTTTACTTCTTCTTCGCAGGACGATTCCTTTTCTGTCACAAAATTTTGACCCTTACAATGGAAACACATTAGAATTCTGTCTGTGAAGGGCTGAGCTTTCAAATAGATTCGGACATAGTTATGATCAGTTCAGAACGCATTGTAGCCCCATGCAATTCCTGAGAAAAAGATATGTGACGTTGAAAACTGACACACCGTCTGAAAAAACAACTTCAGTTACGGGGCAAGTAGGGGCATGCACTGTAGATCGATAAGAAAAAGAGACAGAGGGAGACAATGGAAGCGAAAATGTGGAATTGAAGCAGCAGTCTGGAATGTGGAACCATCTTTACAAAGAATCGTATCTCATGGCTAACAGTTGAGTAGAACTAAATGGCACAGAAGGTTTCTGTTTCTTTAACATGGAAAGAAAGCGTGGAAAATCGATGCTGGACAATGTGTTTCATGCTGCCTAAAATGGCAAACGTTTTGCACTTAAAGGCAATCTGGACAAGGAGTTTATATTCTCTAACCTGCTACGAGAGTTATTGTCAGGCTAGTCTGTTTATGCTATGACTCACTTCTCTTACAACATCATTAAACATTCTTTAATGGTATAATGCCAGGGAAATAACTAATTAATTTCCATTTGCAGTTTAGCTTGTTTTCTGAGTCACTGTGTCTCTTCTATCCACTCACACCTCTCTTTCACACCATGCTGTTTAAGTGGTTGCTTTATTTAACCCCTGACTGAAAGGATAAGGGCCGTCTGAAAATAGTGTCCCTAGGAATTTAGCGCAGCTGCGGAGAGGCACGGGGAGAGAGAGAGAGAGGGAGGGAGAACATATCCGAATTACAACTTGTGTTAAACGTTTTATATTAACAGATCCATGTAGCAAATTGGACATGGGTTTCTTTATTTGCCAGAAGATGTTCTTTTTGAACGTGCCAGGAGCAGATGAATTAACATCTGGAGGACCTGAAGCATCCAATCCTGATTTCGCTGAAAAAAGGACATTCCCACGGCATGATGCTGCCACGAAGTGATTCATTACATGAACAGAATCGGCTAGGTGATAATGAAACTGTGCCTTGTTTCTTCCAGAAAAGTTCGCTCTCAGTTTCGGCACACCTGGACTCTTGCTTCTCACTGCTTGGGAGTCATGAACATGCACAATAAAGCTCTCACTGATGGAATGTTCATGCTTTTGGCACGTTCACCAAAAAACATCTAGAGCACTTTCAGAGAGATCTTCCTGTTCTTGGCCCTCTGGTTCTTGGACACATAATAAACTGAATAAAGCCATCATCTTGCTCACTTTGACTAGGCTTTGGCGAGTCATTCTTCCTTTTAATACCGACGGGGGAAACTTTGTTCACCAGGGCATTTACAGCCGAGAAAGTTCCGTTTCCCTGATCTCCGCCTCAAACCAACCTTTCAAATATGCAGTGTTTAGTTCACTTGAATCAAACCCTGGTGTGTTTCCCAGCTCGGTTGAAATCATTTGCAGAGGTGAGTGTATAGCATCACACCCAGGTGTGGACCAAAATAACCGGTCTGCGAGTATCTCAGCGAGAAACTCCAGCTTCGTTCAATTGCAATCTGAAAGTGATTCAATTCTGCTTCAACACGGCTTCATGAAGTGAAACAAACATGTGTTTTGGGTTGCAACATTTCTTTTGGTAGAGCTGAGAATCTGAGCCATGAAGTGCAACTCAGCCAAAGCACAGAGCTGCTGTGAATTTGGACTGAGATAGAAAAAAAATGAGAAAATGAATACGGAGGTTGTAAGCTAGTCCGTTTATATAATTAATCATTCTCGTCTTTTAATTAGCACTGTCTTTGTATTTCTTTCGCTTGAGTGATTATATGTGCTCTCGGCCAAAGTGTAAAATTCTCTAACGCCATATTTCTGACTAATGAATGAAAATGCTGTACTGACCCAAATACCAAACAAACCAAAGTATCAGATTTAATGTCACGGTAAACTGAAGTGCCAAAGCGCTCATAGAGGACGATTTCTCTTACTTTATGCTTTATTTTTTAACAGTAGTCTGTGGAGAGACACACTATATGAGCAAGAGTTTGCAGACACCTGATCATCACACCCATATGGTTCTTTCACAATCTGCTGTCACAATGTTGGAAGCACACAACTGTATAAAATGTCTCTGTATGCTGTAAGATTACTTTTTCCCTTCACTGGAACTAAGACACCACGACCTACTCTGCTATGACAGTGCAAGGATGGAGTGGAAAAACTTGAGTGGCCTGCACAGAGATCTACCCTCAACCCCAATGAATGGTGTACCCAAGGACCCCTTCCCAACATTAGTACCTGACCTCACTAAATGCTGAAACCCAAAGCACAAGTCCCACAGCCACGGTTCAAAATATAGTCAAAAGCCTTCCCAGAAGAGTGCAGGATATTATAACAGCAAATAAGGGACTACATCTGACATAATCTGTTCAAAGGAGTACATATTAGGTCTCCATTTGGGCGAAAGTATGTCGTTCCCGATCATATCCAAACAACTGAATGCACCACATGTAACCTTTAAAAAAGTTGTAGAAAACAGCATCAGGATGAATAAGCAAGGAATAAAACACAATGGTCCTGTGCTCAGTTTTAAACATAAAACGAATTAATGTGATATTTCAGGGTTTGTTTAATTTGAAGAGAAATGCCATAAAAACTTTGTTCACATTAATACTTTGGGCAGTGGTGCGATCCAAAATACAACAAAGCCAAACTTGTGGTGAACACTCTAATAAAACTGCATACACTTCCACTGGATGCTACCAAAATGACCCAAGCATAAATCAAATTCAAATTATAGGATCGTTATGATGCGGGGATACTTTATAAGCTGTGCGGAGAAATGTTGGAGATACTGGATTTTAGATCTTGGATATTTTTTTCCTGAGCTACAATAAAGCCTACTTTTTCCCGATTGCGCCTAATTCCCATGTTATATCTCGTACTCTCACTCACACATTCTCTTTACCGCTTATCCTGTGCAGGGTCACAGGAGGCCTGGAGCCTATACTAGGCGACTTGCGGCACGAAGTTGGGTACACCATGGATGGGGTGCCAATCCGAGACAAGCACACACACTCACGCAACACACCAGATCTTTGGACTGTGGGACTAAACCAGAGAACCGGAGAGAACCAAGCAAGCAAGGGGAGAACATGCAAACTCCATGCACACAGACCTGAAGAATTTTTTGAATTTTTAATACATATATTTTTACCTTTATTATTATTATTATGATCATTATAATTTTTTGGTCAAAAAAATACACACAAATGACACAGTGACTAATTAATCACAAGCATTTAATGAGAGGAGAGAACCTCACAAACCCTAATTACAGTACATATTTACAGTATCATTACAACGAGACTTACTTAATTGCAGACTCGGGTTCAAACACTGCATACTAATCCCTTCAGAAAGTACACGATGTCTCCCTTATGGGTTTCTGCTCTAAACTTTAAATTAATGTTTGTGTTTTCCATCACAAATGAGCCTGCTTCCCGTTCCTTAACTGTTAAATAAAGGTAGCCCTGAGAATAATAAAAGTCATGCCAAGATTGATGTTGGGCTCCAAGACAAGAGAACAAAATCAGATTGCAGTCTGAGAGAAGACTGAATACAAACAGCCTAAAAGCACTATATAACTTAGCACTGCAAGTTAAAGTAAAGTTGCACTTGTTTCTCTTTTCCAAGATCAAAATATTCACACAGAGAGGCCCGTTGCCTACCTGAGGGACACCAAGCCAGTCGTCAGCCTGCTGCATGGCCTCCCTGGCGTTCTCCACGGGCTGATTGGGGTCCCACATCTCCCAGTCAGGACACAGCCCTTATCAAGACATGACAGGCACAGAAGGATAAAGAGAAAGAGAGAGAGAGAGAGAGTTAATTACAATACACACACACCATACCTTTAAGTTCCACAACCCAGCCTCTGTCATTGCAACGATCATAACAAACAATTTAACACGTCTGTGTATGGTGAGTGTGGATCTTAATATGCTTCATTGAAAATAGATAGGCAATTTGCACTGTAATGCCATTTTCTAATAGTGTACAGGATGAACAGGCATCAAGTTTTCCACCTGGCATCAGACTGACAGCTCGATAGTTAAAGCACTGGGAAATATTCAGAATAGAAAAAACGCAACGTCAGTGTACTAGTTGTTTTTCTTTTTTCATTGCCTGCATTGCACCAAGAAAAATAAAGTTTAGCCTGGATAAAATCAAACTTATCTATTAAATCTAAACGTGTACTTCTGTCCAACGAATTCTAAGAAAGCAAACAGCTCGTATACTTCTGTATTTAAATACTAAATTACTGTATTAAATAGTACATTTAATATATACTCCATTGGAACCCATCATTTACTTAGTGTACTACGGTACGCTACATTTCTTCTAAGAAAACTAACCCTAGTATTGGTATTCGTATTATAGTATTAGTAATAGTAGTACAAGTAGTAGCAATAGCAACAGATGATGGAAATCGACAGCAATCAGACGTTATTACCACGATACTTAGAGGATGAATTGCTTTTAGTTTCACAATTTTAGAAATATTCAGATTTTGTTGTTTTAGATTTTAAACAAATTTTGCAAAAAAATGAATACACAGGATGTTGTACTGGCTGCCAATGTGTGAATTGTTCAGTATGTGCAATCTGTAGGACCGAAGAGAAACAGCAACAATTTACCACCTCAAATGCATACAAATATGAATTAAACATTTATTTAAAATGTATTTTTGAGTCTGTGGTTTTGAAGTGTGTTGATGTATGAATTGGCACACAAAAGAATTAGTAGCAGTAGCAGTAATAATAGCAGTAGTATTAATAGTGATAATAGTACTTTAATAGCAAAAAGGTTTGTAGTAGTAGCATTAATAGTAGTAGTATTAGTAGTGATAATAGTAAAATCAAAAGGATTGGTATTAGTAGTAGTAAAAGCAGTAGTATTAGTAGAATTATATTAGTAATAGAAGTAGTATTAGTAGTGATAGTAATAGCAAAAAAAATTGTAGTATTAGTGTCAGTGTTGGGTGTAACGCGTTAGAGTACTCGGATTACTTTTTGATGTAACGAGTAATCTAACGCGTCAGGTCCGCCATTCAAGTACTCAGTTACGTAGTTTCTTTTTCAAAAACGTAATCCATTATTCAGACAATTTATGTAATCCGTGAGCATTCCCAATCCATTAGTGTGTATGTGCTAGAAAGTCGTCCTAAAAGCTCCGCCCCCGATAACCCCCCCCCCCCCCACCCCCAATTGGGGTATTAGTAGTTAACAGATTATGGGCCAAACTTCGCTGAGTGATGAATGTAGAATAATTATAAAGGTCTTGACTAAAACAACATGCATGAGGAAGCACAAAGGAGTTTTCATTTTCTGCAATGGAAAAGTACTCGAACTAGTGACTTTTATCAGAAAGTAATGCAGCAATGTAACTGATTACTTTTTGAAGACAGTAATTTTGTAATGTAATTAGTAACTTTAAAAAGTAACGTCCCCCAGCACTGATTAGTGGTAGCAACAGCAGTGTTTAGTAATAGTGGCATTAATAGGACCAATATAAGACTTGGTATTCGCATTAGATGTATTTGTCACAGATACTGTACAGTACTTTACAGCACAGAGAATGTTTTATTCAAATATGCCAGCTTGTTAGGAAGCTGGAGACAGAGCGGAGAGTCACTCCAAGAACACAGACATTTAAGAGCCTTGCTCAGAACTGGCAGCTTGGCAGTGCTGGAGGTTAAACCCCCAACTTCTCTGTACGTAAACCTAGAACACACGACCTTGTCCACCATGTCATGTTGTTGATACAGAACCTCCAGCTCTTTTTACACGTCCAATTTGTTAATAAACCCGGGCGGTCTAAATACCAGATAACTTCCTGGAGCTTAAATGTTAGCTACCCTTATGGGTGATGTGAATGCAGCGATATGAAATTATCAGACGCTGGATAACGATCTGGCAGGGTGCGAGGGACGTTTGGATCGAATGTGAGTAAAGATCGAGAAACCACAAGACTCCACTGTCGCTGCCAGACATGTATATCAGAACCAGGTTCAGGTTGTTTAATCCTTTGGAACAGCAAGTACTGAGCTCTAAACTCACACAGGCCTGTAATTAGCTCTCACTGTCCAACTCCGGCTGCCAAAAGTGATAAAGCAAAAGCTTTTTCATCCCGGTTTAAAGGCCCAGAGTGGCATTTAGACCCAAAATGGCCATGTAAGCACTGAGGTGACTTCTGAGACCAAATAAAGGCTTGAGAAAAAAAACACAGCAAGGTAAAGTACAGTAATGTTGTACATGCAATAAATACACCCACAAGACCACTTGCCCTGAAGCAGTATATAAATACACAACAAGACAAACAGTAAAGTGCTCAGGGGGTTTACAGGGAATTGTCAAAAGGCTGCACATGTTTTCACTTAATTGTGTTTGGGTTGTTGTTTCAGACACTCTCCATGTTGCTACAGTATAAATTAGACAGTCATTTTTCCCCTCTCCCATACACACACACACACACACACACACACACACACACACACACACACCTGAACCAACACACTACACCCATCCAAAATAAAACAACTCACTGTCCCCGGTCTCTGTCCCCAGCAATGCTAATTTCACATAGTACTAGTGAGCCCTTAGTGTGGGCTTTTCTCTAATATTCATGTTCATACAGCCAGTTAACACTGTGTGGTGTTTATTGATAAATACAAAATACTATAACAGGCAAGATTAAGAACTGCGATTTTCCTCTTAGCATATTTGGCATACAGTGCTAAAGCATGTTGTAAACCAACACAATCCACCCTGCAGTGAATCCATCAATTTCTCAATCGAATTGGACAAAATGTGTTGATTACTTTTGTTATAACTGCATTAAGGCAAATCACAGGTTTAAATTGATGCACATGTTCTAGTAGGATAGTGTTGTCATAATAACCAGTTATCGTATGGACTTATATGGCAGGCATTACAAAAAGATAAAAGACTTATAATAAACAGATGTTATAAAACAAGGGCATAACAGTATGCATATTAAAATCTGTCCCATTCGGTAAAAAACATTCCGTCTGGTGCGCATTTTTGGTGCTGGGGATTTTTTTCTATAAATTCGGTTTTATTCAAATAAATGTAACAGGCAGCATGCAGCACTTCAAAGATATGTATTTTATACAGATTTGAAAACTCAGATGAAAAAGTTTATTTTGAATATAATTCAGCAGTATGTCCCAAATGCTGTTTCCAGGTGGAGTTATGCCATTTACAAAATGTTCAACAGACTACAGTATTTGGGAAACTGGACATTTAGGTTTTATTAGCAACATGCTAGGCAGCTAACTCAGATAAGTGATGTATATTTTCTTTCACAAACCCACATTCAAAACCAGACACATGGACACACGAGAAAACACATCTGATAATGTTGCCATCTTAGACAGCATTCCGTCTGTGTCATAATTGCTTCTAAATAATTCTCTCAGAACGATTTGTGTTGTTTTATTTACACCTAAGCTGAGCTACAAAGCTAACTAGCTTGTAAAACAAAGCTGCGTCCCAAATCCCTCTATAACCCATGATTAAGGGCACTACTTACTGTGTTAATCAAGCACTTCTATACCCTACATAGCAAACTAGCTTTCCATTTAATGCTGTTTGAGCTTCAACCCAGGAAACTGGAAGATAACAGGGCTGATATTCAAAAGCGAAATAAATGAAAATATAAAGTAAATCTTGTACGTTTCTCAGGACTGTCAATCTCCTCTGTTTATTTTCCTCACGTTCTTGCTACATAGAGCCAGTAAAGATTTGTAACTATTTTCATCCTGTTAATTACACTAACTGTCGGTAGCTAATTGTCAGTTGCCAGTTCAATGCTAGTTCTGCCAGTTCCGAAAGTTAAACACAAAAACAAAGCTTAATCTTTTGATAATAAATGGTGTTTGTGGACCTGTTGTACAAAACTTATATTTCATTCAAGAATGTGCTGCTGTGCTGATATTCAGTACAACAGCACTCCCATGTCATGTGATATTGCTTAAGTAAAAAAAAGTGTCATCTTTTAATGAATAAATGAATCCATTCTAAATGTTGGTAAATTGCTGAGATATTAGTAGGCTAACAGACTTCAAGACATGCTGTTATGGGCAAATAATCAACTCTATCGCTGGCACTCCACTGGAAACAGTAACTCCTCAGTCCCGGCTTGGTTCTATCCCATCATTGAGTATTGTTCCTACAACAGCATACCCTGTCTGTTTCATACCATACTTAAAAAACTTGGCATTTGATTTATATAATGATCCTGTTAGCAAAAGCATTTCAACATTCAAGTTCAAGTTTATAGCAGTGAATCAGTTTAATTTTTCATTCCTTCATTTTATTTTCCACTCATGATTTCTCTGATTTCTCAGATCAAAGCTTTTACTCAAGCCAGATCTGTGCTGTTATGAGTCTGAACAAAAAAAAAACATTAGACTCATGCTTGGGGCGAGTCGTAAGATGCTTTCCCTGGATGAGGAAAGCAGATGTGTGGCAGCTGTGTTCAGACACCCAGACTGGAGTCTTACGAAATATATTTCCTAAATGCTACGACCTACAAAGCTGGAACAGTGTGTGTGTGGGTGTGTGCATACGGTACAACGTGCTTCACATGATCAGAGGTTTAAAGTGACTACATTACTAACTCAGGTATGCAACTGAGTCATTTGAAATAGTGTGTGTCTGCCCGTAACAGTGAGGGTCCAATTACTATGCGTCTAACAAGGTCATGCATTTTGCTCACAGGGCGACGTTTTTGAAAATTCGTGACAAGTTGTTTCAGGACCACTGGTCAACATTTTGACAGAGATGGATTAGACTGTTTATCAAGATTACCATGATTAGAGTGCGCCAGTCCCAATTATATTACAGTCACAAAGATGTATGTAAAGTAATGCTAAAATATGTTGATTTTGTTTTTTTCCATTAATATGTAAAACCATTTAATCTGTTTTCTACTACTGATTCACAACACCTGAACAAATGTAGCGCTATGAAACTGCTGGAATATTCCTCGAGACAGGAAGCTCAATCTGTGTGATGATTACGAGAAGAAAAAAGCCTGCGGTGTCATTCTTCAGTCTTTATGAATGACATGGTGATATTTGTCACAGTGGAACATTTTGAAAACCAACATGCTATTCAAATTATAAATAAATTGAAAATAAAATGTTCTTTTAGAAATATCTACTTTAAGTAAACCATTACAATATGTCCTTAATGTCTTAATGAAAGTAGTCTGGAAGCTAGTTAACCACTTTTGGGGTATTTGCTGATTCTGAACTAAAAGCCATACTCCTTACAACCAGAGCAAAACGCAGCTGTTTCAGTAAAATTAGATTGATTCCTATTAAAAATAAATAAATAAATATAAAACAAGGCTTTGAAATAAAAGTTTAAAGGATAACCCCGCCCCCATTCATGGAACCACACAGTTGTACACTCTCTAAAGCACAACCTCTAGAGACTAGAAACTAGAATCAAGGCTGTAATTAACCAAAGCTGTTTCCCCAAAGCATGATTTTCCCAGAGCTGGACTTCTGCATGGCTGCCATTCAGAAAATCATTGTGTAAAGACAACATATCTGGTGTATACAGCACAAAACATGGACCCCTAAGCAATGGGGAAAAAATGTAGCGTAAACATAATTTTCAAGAAGGATTAAAGATGGCTTTTATACACGAGGGCTATTGCCAGTTGTCAAGCATGGTGTGATCCCAAGGACCCCCATAAAGGGCCCCACTAGCAACAGCCCTGGTATGAGCCACCATCTTGCATGAGTCAATAAGTTGGGTTGGAGTTTTGGGAAGGACACTGGAGCTTTCTGTTCCTGCTTGGATGAACTAATTTCCTCCATAATTAGGAAAAACCTTACAAACCTTACGAAAAGCCACCTGCCTGAAACTGAATATCTTTTTATATCAGGTTTTGTAATTACTACACCAACAGCCTGTTTTTGCACCATGGAGGGATGTATTCCTTGATCTCGTAAGCCTTGTGATTATTCAAAGAGTATGTTTTCCCAGGTGAATGAATCTTGTTCTTTTCGGTTCTATTTAGAAGCCATATATATTAGTCAAAGCATCCCTTATGTGTATGCACCATGAATGGCTACTGTACACCTAAACCTCCACATATTTTTAATCATAATATAAATATCAAGCGATAGCAATAAACTGTGGGTCTGAGACACATTTGTAGTAATGAATTAGTTTTGTAAGGTCTATTACAAGAGTTATTCAAGTGAAAGTCACTTGTGATAGAATCTACCATAAATGAAAGCATAAAACTGATTGATATTTACAAAAGAATTCAAACACAGACCCTTTCATGCTTGATGAGGTGATGAGACTCTTGAATGGTGCAAACGTTTTAAAGAAGGCCGTTCGTCTGTGAATGACGATCCTGGCTGAGGCGGCTCAAAGCCCACTGAAAGCATTACCATGAAGTAGATCTTAATCTTGCCTGACCCTTGAACTTGTGAAAGAGACGCAACTGTATGTGAGAACTGTACGCACAATCATTAATAACATCATGTGTATATTACAGAAGCTCAGGTGAGAGTTATTGCTACACCCCCAGAACAATCTTGACCTTGCTCTAAGCCATTTCCACATGCTCGGTGCATTAAATAAGTTCCTCGGAGGCCAGTGTTTCAGATTTGAAGCAGGAAGTCTGATCATGACTCTGTTATACTGTGAAAAAATACTACCTTGATGATATCCAAGCACTAGTGAAATTTCTGCAGCAGGAGATTATGTAAAGAAATAAAGGTCGTTCTTACTCTTATAACTGTGTTCTGCAAAATGAAAAGTCCCAGTTTGACTTGAACACCTCTCATATTTTTATTTCTAAATTTACCTCAAATATTTTTCACGGGAAACATTTCAATATTAGGTCAAACCTGTTTACAGCCCATGCAGGTGTCACTGGTTTCTAATAAATTTTCTTATCTTTTATAAGCATGTGTGCTTTGCCCAAGGCCTGCCCTCTTACTCAGTGTTCAGGTTAAACCTGTTTAATCCAATATAAATCATCTTACAAAGTCGTTAGCTTACCAGTGACACCCTGAAGAAACAGGAAATTCATTTTGTTAGGCCACTTAACATTCCTGCGCTTTTCATTTACAGTAATGCAAACATTTGTTCAACATATCCATAGGAATCTGTGTAATAGACTGAACTGGTCTGCACACCGGCACTAAAACATGTCTAGCATTCGGGCGATCATGATTTACTACAATATGTGCAGAATCAGAATATCATCAGAAATTGTATTTTTATGGCAGTAAATGTTAAATACAGGTCTGAAAAGAAAAGTCTAATTTGTTGAACATTTCTTATTGTTGAAATGGACTAATTTGGTGTAAAAGAACATATATATATATATATAAAAATATATATATATATATGAGCAGTTGAAAACTGCTATATAAAACTCAACTAAGCTTCGAAACTACAGACCAAAAGCTTAACCAGTGAGTCACCACTGTCCCATTTTCAAGTACTGACCAAATAGTAAATAGGGAACATTACAGACATTGGGACAATGTTGGTATTAGGATATTTTTTAATGTTAAAGTTCAAAATTTGTACAAAAGTACAAAATTATGTCTAAGTAACATTGATCACATGATGGTGCGATATCCAATGCCCTTCACACAATGTTGCAAAAATGATGGCCATACTCGAGCTCTAGTCTAGGAGTGCTGCATGTCAACCACTGGGGACAAGGGTACATGCTGGCAAAGCTTTTATATACACATACATGACAACAAACGCCCCAAAACTGAATAGTAGACATACTGTACTATAAGAATGACCTAAAATGCAACTCATGGTAAAATTTGCGAAAGATCCTGTACATGCACACGTAGGCAGGAAGCTGTTGCGTTCATCTGATCAGAGCGCTAAACTTACTATGGATGTGTTCAGGCATTGTGTAAATGGATGTTAATTAAACCGCTTAAAAATAACCGTTCGTTTATTTAACGTTATCTCAATGTCATTTTATCTACAGTAAGTATTAGTTGGACAATTTTATTAATTTATTATTAATTTATTTTCAGACCTCCCTTTAAATTTTAATGGCATGAAAAGTTCTGATGATGCACATAGTTCAGTGCAGACCAATTCACTGCATGTTTGCATTTGTGTAAATTACTGTAAATGTGATGAAGTTGAACATCACAACATTGTTACAACCAAATTACAACATCATCCAAGGGTAGGGTTCTGGCTGGATTGTGTCGAAGTTCATCTTGCAATTTCTGTGATTCCTACAATGAAGCCCAGATCCGATAACCATATGAGACTAGTAACTAAACAGTATACTAAATTATAACATTTGAAAATATTTTATACATGGGAGTTTCATTATCAGATTTGTTTACTTATAAACATGAAAGCTGAGTTGTTATTGCAAATGATTGATGTAATGCACTTTATGTGTTTTGGGTCCATAGTTGAATTTTTTTAGTTATGCACAGTCTTGAAATCTGTGTCGTTTTACAATATGTAGCATCATGATCCTGTTTAACTTCAGTGTGTACTGTATTACTGGATATGATTGGAACAGAAAAAGCCACTTTGACTGACAGTTGAAGTCATTAGAGTTGGGCCTACTAGCAAATGCATTTGATTATTTTGCATACACATAAGAGCATATATACACACACTCGTGGAAAAACAGAAAGGCAGCCTAATTTTTAAACCAAAGAACCAAAAACATAATGAACTTTCCCTTATGTACATTCTAAATTCATAAACCAGTCGCTGTATAACCATTTATACCCTAATGGTAATTACTGTATAGTCGTCGCAACATGACTGTCCACATCGGAGTCATGGGTACAACTCTCAAAGTTTCATGCACACAGATGGGAACCATGGACTCACCAGGGGCACAGTTGTCTACCAGGGCTCCCAGGGCTTTACCATCCCTCCAGTCACGGTGGAAGTTGTTGATGGGCAGCTGCGGGACTTTGTTCTGGATCCAGCCCAGGAGGCGCTGCTTGGGCGTGAGCTTCTTGGCATCTTCGTCGTCCTCGTCCTCCCACATGGGCATGGAGATGGAGTAGTGCAGGATGAGGGTCCATATCAATCCTAGAATCAGCTTCAGGTTTCCATCCACTATGGCTTTACTGTCTGCATGCAGAAAAATACAGAGAATCCAATCAATGAAAAATAAATCGTCACCTTCCCCACTAAGCACTGATTAGACATGTTAAAATTACAATTCAATACCTCGCACGGATCCAAAACTAACATCTTTATCGTGACCGGGGTCACTGTTTTCAACTTTGTGTTGGCACATTCGTTATTTGGAAATACTTTTCAATGAGATAACGTCTCAGTCCCAAGTTTTAACTTTCCTTACAGTTGCAGCTTCGCTGTGTTAAACTTGTAAAATAGCTATATTTATAGCAGTAATATTAACTGAAGTAAATGTGTAGACCTTAATAAATTTAACCATTCGATTTAAATCTGAAGAATAGTTGTTGTTTTGTTTTTTTTTCCAAAGAAAAAATATGGAAAATATTGCAATTATCATTTTAAAAAGGGGGAATTTTAATTCCTGATGGTGACCGGTCAGAACGTTTTCTGGATGGAACAGTAGTTCAGCTACAGGGTCGATATTAATGTTCTCTTTCCAAATGTTCTATCACAGATCCTTTAAAAACAGAAAAAAAAATTTTGTGTGTTTCTTAATAACATGAGATAATTTTTATTATTATTAATCAGCAGAAAGAATGACAGTTTTTACCGAAAATGATCACTGGATTTAACTTGTTTCGCAAAAAATTCAACGATATCAACTAAAAATCAATAAATAAAATATGAAGGATTAATAAATGATAAAAATTCACAAGAAATATACAAGTTTTTCAATTTTCTGCGGTGTAAAAGGAATAAAGCACCTGGGTGTCTTAATATTGGAAAATAATAAACATCGGGGATCAATAAGGTATTTATCTATCTATCTAATGCGTTTTCCTGTCACGTCTTGTTGTGTCTTATTCCTTAAATAATACATTTATATACAGATTATCATCATAATATCCAATTATTACCTTTTGTTTGTTTTTTTGTTTGCTTTTACTTGATTTTTATGCTGCCTGAAAAACAAGCCAAAAAGGCCAAATTAAGATAGCATCTCTAAAATCAACACACATTTTCGAGTGTGTTTTTTTTTTTTTTTGGTTGTTTTTTTTTTTTCGTCTTGCATATTCAACATCTCAAGAATGAATCGTGGCCTCTGACTCCTTCACACAGCAATTTGTGTTACACTGGGAGCGTCTTTGTGCTATTATAAGAATGCGACTGTAGAATAGATCAGGTCCGACACGCCTCACCTGGGTGGTTCAAACACATACACACACACACATTCACACACATTCACACCCAGAAACAGCTGAGGCTTTAATCCTCTGAGGCAAGCAAATGGCTCTTCGAATAATAACAGCGTTCTAATGAGGCGCTTCCCCTGGGATAACTCCAGATTAGTTTTGCTATGATTGCTTACTGACCCTGAGTACCGTGCATACGAGTCTGATTGTGAGCATCTGGGCTGTCTTTCTCCGTCGTCCTCCTCTCAGACAGGCTTTCCGTAACACTTCGCCTGTCGTTTTGATACATTTCGTTGGTCTAAATGCTCCTAACATCTGGGTCCGTCTGTCAGGGAAAAAAAGCGCTTTATTACGGGCACATGTGTGTGACTTTTTTTCCACTGCGCAATGTTCTCTCACCTTGCTCCAGCACTCTAGTCTGACTCTGTTTGCTTGCGCTCATTACTACACTTGCGTGTTAGATTTGCCTCACTCTTACTACCACAGAAATGACGCTCAGCCATGGTGACTCGCCAGCACGCCGCTCTGTCCCCAGCCACGGTCAGTGTAAGGCTCGAGACCCCAGCCAGGAATGTGAACCGAGACGGACACTGCTGAGCTTCAGGGTAAAGCCCAGGGGCTGATGTCATTTAACCTTCGCTCCATATAATGAGGTCAGTTTAAATAAAACACACTCGCACAGAAATCTAAACCAGACATCGCTGCAGCCCCCAGTGGAGCTGACTAAAGCGAGCACTTCAGCATGCTCTCCAAGAGCAAATTCATCATGCTCAGATCAGTCCAATCTAATGTTACTGCCAAATCAAAGAAAGCATCTCTCTCTCTCTCTCTCTCTCTCTCTCACCTTACTCATCCCGCTGCTCACATTCCAGCAAAATAAAATATCCTAGTCAATATTTCCATGAGTGTTTTTTTTTATATATTTTTTTTTTCCCCTAAGACAGACAGACAGTATATGCTACTTATAACCTTCAGGAAATCACAGACTTTCAGAAGAAATTCTCCAACAGTGTGTGTGTGTTTGTCTGCGCGTGTGTGTTTAATCTGAAAGGGACGATGGAATGGGAGTCGAGTCATTTTTGGAAATTCTCCCCACTTTTACTTGGTTGATTCAAACACGTCACATCTGAGACTTTATGTCCGGGTCCAGTTTTTGCACTTTTTCCACGTGCATTATATTATGCTGGAGTTCAAACCAGACAGGTACTAGAGGAGTCTTGAGAAATAGTCCTCCTGGCTTCCTCAAGGACTTTTTTTGGCTCTCATTTTTGGCTCCCATTTTTAGTCCCGTCTCTGTACCTGAACAGTTACAGAGGAATGTTTTTGTTTGTTAAGCCACACAGTGACCTAGGAATTAATCATTCAGGCTTAAAAAAAAAAAAAAAAAAAAACATCTATCTTAAGGCATGAACCAGTGAGAAACAGGTGCAGATGATCAGGCCTGGTGATGCTGAGTGTTTGGAACAGACGAGAGGGGAAATGAGGCTGCTGCTGAGGTTTTACGTGAACAATCGTATCTTTAGGCATGTTGACGTCTGTTAACATGTTATTATTTCTTAAATTTAATACATTTAATATCTATTAGAAAGCTAGTTGTCTGTTCTCTTTTTCGGAATTCTTGTCCATGCTCAAGTGCAGTAAAGAAAAAAGACGCTGAAAAACACTGGAGTGTCCCTTTAATATAAAAAAATATGACAGGAAAAAAAATATATGTCTCATAAAGCAGGAAGTGTGAGATGTGATAAACAGTGCTGCTCACAAAATCCAGCTGTTTTACAGCTGTAGCACAGGGACATACAGTAGATCCTGAATCTCACAACTAACACCACCTGTTGCGTGGATACAGTGTTACTCGGTTTTAAAAAGTACCCCAACATGTAATCACACACACACACACGCACACACACGCACACACACACACACTTGTACGTTCTATTATTATTTCTGCTCCTATGCCGATGCAAAAATACACACAGGCCTCGACATCCACATGAAAGCAATGGAGACTCATATTACACACAGTCACACACAGCTCAGCATGTAGGAACAAGTCGGGTCCACCAGCTTTAAAGTGAACATCACTTGACACCCAGTGTTGTTTCTGTAGGAGTGCGATCAAGAGGGTCTTTGTTTGCGTATCCGACGGTCCGGATTACAGTAAGCTACAGTGCATAAAGACACACGTCACTCAGACAGCCTTTTATCTCAACCACAATGCTATTATTTACAGATCCACCCCCCCCCCCCACACACACACCCTCCCCCTCTCCCCCACAGACAGCAAATTATTATGACGACTTTCTTTTTGATCTATTAGACTCATTTGATCCTATTCATTTGAATGATTCACTTCAGTGATTCACTTCAATTGTTGTTTAATGATGATGTGAGTATCACCATAACCATAATGCAAAAAAAAAAAAATAATAATAATAATAAATTTTTGGACGAGCTCAAATTTATTTAAATTACACAAATGCAGTCATTTAAATTGTTTAGATGAGTCAAATTTGAATTGCTGACCTTAAATCAAATCATTTTGCGTTTATGTTTGATCTATTGAAATCATTCAACAACTCATTTCATTTCATATTCAGGGTTCTTTATTTGAATTATTCTTATATGATCCGATTCATTCACTTCTGCTCATTTAATTCACTTTCCAAAAACATCACTTTCTAAAACATTGGTGTTATTTGTTTCTGATCTCTATGAATCATTTAACCATATGCATCTGAATCCTTCTGCTTTCCCCAATTTGAAGCATATATTTATATTTATTTTAATCACTTTGCTCTTATTTACTAATCTTTCACTTCTTTCCAAATTTATAACATCACAACTAAATACATCATTTGTTTAGAGAGTCACAATTCAGTTGAATCAGCTCAGAAATCTATTAATTTCTCTTTAGAATAATTTAATTCTGATTTGATTGTGTTATTCAGTTTTGATCAGATTTTTTTTAACAGTCAATCATTTATTTACGTCTATATTTATGTGCTTCTGATTTGAGTAAATAGAGTGTTATAATATATTTTTTATTTATAATAAATACCAACAGCCAGTTCTGCCCATGAAATGGAGAAAAAATAGCTGGACTCAAAGAGACGTAATGAAGGGTGTTGTGAGCTTAAGTGCGTCTGCTATGCATGCTGGGAACTGGAGGCGGTATTGATGCCATGTTCCTGGAATTCCACCACACGGCCCATTGAACATTTCATGGGAGGAGACGGGAAGCACGGAGAGTTTAACGCTGTCGAAAAATTCACGACCACACAACGCATCGACATCTTGTGGTCTCTCTCTCTCTCGGACACTTTGTCCCTAACTGTATCTCAGAGAGCATCAGGAGGAGAAATAGGCAGCTGGTGTTATAAAAGCCAGTCCCTGTTCCTTGACTGTTTGCTTCAATGTGGTTGTTCCACATGATGAACGATGGTTGGGTGTCGCTCGGGATAACCGGCCAAACAATATACTTCTTCAGGCCTGGAGGAGTCAGGACAGTCACCATGGCCGTCTTGGAGGAGGCAAAGACAAAAGCCACTGTGTTCAATTACACTTTGACTCTAGAAGCATTCAGAAGTCCTCCTCCTACACACACACACACACACACACACACACACACACACACACACACACACACATGTGCAGACATTTTCGCTAACGGAGAACAAGAAATCGGAGAAAATGTGTAATGCTGGAAATCTGATGCACTGACCTTTGATTTTTGGCTTGGTGGTCAGAAATAAATTTAAAAAAAACGTCAGAATGTGGAGGAATTTAAAAATGTAAAGACTGCATTGTCTTTTGATTTTTTTTTTTCTTTCAAGTACAGACAATTCATAAGTTAATTTTACTCCTTTAGCTCATCTTTACATTATAATATTGGAATCAGAACCTATTCCAAGACAACTGGATCCAAGGCGCCTATACAGTGTGTGTATATAATTAGAATTCAATAATAATCAATTCCTACAACTAATTCATTATTAACAGTTACTGAGTTGAACTGGGTGTGTTTGAGGAAGGACACCACTAAGGATTTAAGGGGTCTTCCAGGATCAGGTTGGAGAAGCTGTGATATAGAGTAATGAACAGACTTCTGTCCAACAGAATATGTATATACAGTATTGTCACAAATATGAAGTTTATAGACAATCTACATTAGACTTTAGCAATTTACAGAAGTGTGTACACCGTCCAACATGTGACGACAGTTTTACCATATATGGGTTCACCAGTGAACAGACACTGGCGATAAAAGTGTATCTAATTTGTAGCTCAATTGAAGTCTTTGTACATAAAACACTTCACCTTAACTAAGAATTTGGTTTCATTCCTGTCCTGATCTCCTATAACTATCTGCCACTTAAATCTGTTCCTTTGGTAAACTGATGGTAGAACTGATTCTTTTATAGTTTTCAAATCTTCACACAGTAAAGACAGTCGGATTGTGTTCATCTTGGACACATTAATGTATTTATCTGCTGTACATGCCACTTTTGGAAAATGCATCTCCATCCTCCTTAGCATTAATATATATATTTTTTCTTTCTCCTAAAACAGACCATCATAATTCCTCCCAAAACTACGGTGGCCGAGAAGTGCAAAACAAGTTAACAAAATGAAAACAAAATAACAAATTAAAAACCCAAAACAAAATAAAACATTCAAAAACAAAATAACAAAACCCAAAACTAATTTGTTATATTGTTTTGCGTTTTGTTAATTTGTTTTCGGTTTTGCTATTTAGATTTTTAGTTTGTTATTTTGTTTTTGGCTTTGATATGTTGATTTTGAATTTGCTATTTAGTTTTCGGTTTTGTTCATTTGGTTTGCACCTCTCGGCCGTTCAGAAACGAACCGGAAAAGGTAGGTATAGTTTGCGAATGAAATTCTTACCGCTGATTGGACGAGACACCTGTCACTCATGATATACAGGAAGTACTGTAGCGGCGGTAGATTCGTGTGTGTATGAATGTGCAAACATGTCCTGTCCTTATTGTGGTTTCAAATATGGCGTTCTGCCAAATTTTTTTCAGCTCTTGTGGAAAAAATCTTTTGCTTTTAAAAGAGACACAGCAGTTCGCAAACTAATCTTTATACCGTGATATGTCATCAGCATATCCAAAATCACGGCATACGAATGTCCGTCCTCAAAGTAACGTTGAATAAATTCCATTTCCTTGCTTTCTAATGAAAGATTTAATTATTTTCTTAGTTTTGCACACCGAAAAAATGGTTTTAAAATGAAGCAGAACACACGAGAAAGAGACACAATTTCCTACTTCCTGTTTATCTTGAGTGACAGGTGTCTCGTCCAATCAGCGGTAAGAATTTAATTCGCAAACTATACCTACCTTTTCCGGTTCGTATCTGACTGGCCGAGAAGTGCAATACAAATGAACAAAATCCAAAACAAAATAACAAATTCAAAAACAAATTAACAATTAGTTTCAAGTTTTGTTATTTTGTTTTCGGATTTGTTAATTTGGTTTATAATTTGTTATTTTGTTTTGCGTTTTGTTAATTTGTTTTTCGGTTTTGCTATTTAGATTTTTAGTTCGTTATTTTGTTTTTGGCTTTGATATGTTGATTTTGAATTTGCTATTTAGTTTTCGGTTTTGTTCATTTGGTTTGCACCTCTCGGCCGTTCAGAAACGAACCGGAAAAGGTAGGTATAGTTTGCGATCAGCGGTAAGAATTTAATTCAAAAACAAATTAACAATTAGTTTCAAGTTTTGTTATTTTGTTTTCGGATTTGTTAATTTGGTTTATAATTTGTTATTTTGTTTTGGGTTTTGTTAATTTGGTTTGGAATTTGCTATTTTGTCTTTGAATGTTATTTTGTTTTCGGTTTTGTTAATTTGTTTTGCACTTCACGGCCACCGTACAAAACAGATCAAAGCACAAAATCAGCTTTCCCCATGTCACCAGTGATGGTGATGGTGGTGGTGGTGGGCCTCATCATATACTGTACAGCAATGATTCAGCATATAGCGCAGCGATGAGGAGGCTTGGTGTAGAATGGTGTAGATGTTACCATTAGCGGTAACTCGAGGTGGTAAATCATGAAGCAACGATTAAATCTTTGGTATGAGAAGTGCAGAGAACTGCAATCCTGCTTCATAACATACTGGAGCCGATTGTGAAAAATGACTTGAAACCAACTGAGGAACTGACTTTCACTTTCTATCCAACAATCAACGCTTTAATGCTTTGAGACCTGAATGTGATGTGATGTCTCTCCACAGTGGTACAGTAGATCACCAGCTTCATATACAGTATAATCACCTACTGCTCTACATGGAAACCAGAACGAGCAACGAGCTGGATAACTGCCAGAGCAAAAAAATAAATAAATCGTGCATGAAAGACTTCTAACAGTAATTCTGCACTCACGCAACCACCATCACTGATCAGATCTCTATAGTTTTGGCAGTTCGTTCATTTATTCCTTTTAGTCTATTTCTGTCCTTCTGCATTCTGTATCGTTATAGAGCTTTGCATAGAATATGTGATCCAACATGCAGTATCAAGTCAGGAGTCAGGTTGCACTGGTTAGTTTTGCTCTACAGCCAGTAAAAAGTATTAAATATATATCAAAGATTATCTAAGGAATGATAGAATCGAAAAAGTTTTAAATCCTCAATGTTGTTTTAAAGCACTTTAATGAACACTATCCAAGCTGGTTGTGATAAAATAAACATGCATTTTTTCACTATGAACTGTGCTGCTGGTGAGGTTATTTTTAGGGTTAGCAGGGAAATCCTGGTGTCAAACTGAGACTGAGGCGTCCCATTTTCTTACTAAAATCACATCATCCTTATTTAAATATTCTAAAAATAGGATTTCTTAATGCACTCCTCGTAAACAAACTCGCACTGGCCAAATCTCAGTAAACGGACATGATACAGTAAGAAAACCTGGCATCAAACTGAATCGTTTTGAACCAGAAATCTGAAAATGTGCCTAATTTAAATCAACCAAGATGTGATCTAATACCTGAACAGATCAAATATCGTGTCAGGTTTCTTTTTTGTTCAGTGGTGTAAGTGGTGGCTTACTAGTTAAGTCTCTGGTTTAACTGATTAGAAAGTTGGGGGTTCAGAACCTCCTGCTGCCTGGTTATGGGTTTAGAGCTAAACACACTCTGCTCCAGGTGCACCATATCATAACTAACCCTGCACTTTGACGCCAACTTCCTAACAAGCTGGAATGTGCAAAAAAAAATAATAATAACAATAAATCACTGCTCTGCAATGTACTGTATATATGAACAAAAACAGCTTCTTCCTATTGTTGAGTTTTCTGAAGCTCTTAAAGGGTAGCATGTGATTCTCCGTAATTTCCTCACATACTTGCACTGACCTTTAGATTTTAAACCTTATTAACAGAGCCCTTGTTTTCTCTTCCTTTTTTGTGCATGATAGCCCAGGAGACACCCGATTCAATTCCAGCGAAAAACAGGCTAATAAATACTACCTCTGTCTGGAGGCTTGTATATCATATTCCTATTGAATACAGAATATTGTACCATCAATAATATACTGCACAGGTGCCATGAAGTCTTCTTTGTGTAAACAAGAATATGAATTATGTAAAATCTCATTCAGAAGTACAGGACTGCTTTATATAAAGACACACACACACACACATACACACACACACACACACACACACACACACACCAAAAGGTCGTCATATCCTGGAGCTTAAAGGAATTAATTGAAGCAATGGAGCACATGATGTTCATATCAGAGGAAAGATCTGAGCTAAGAATAATAAACAAGAAACGAGCTGAAAGACATTAAGCAGGACACACACACACACAAATACACGCACACCCACATACACAGAGAGAGAGAGAGAGAGAGAGAGAGAGTGAGAGAGAGAGAGAGAGAGGTTATGTGGGATAACAGTTATACACGAGATAGCATAATGTAGGCATCACACACACACACACACACACACACACACACACGAACAAAATCCTTGAAGCTAAGCTTGGATTATTTCTTTTGGACTTTGACTCTATCTGCTCTCATAACTGGCTCACAGTTTAGAGATCAGATAGCAAGTTGCACAAAAAGAACCTCTTTGATGTATCAGACACAGCCCTGAGTTTCCTCCAGGGGACCTGAACACCCAAGCCCTGAATAATGACCTCCAGCTTCATTGCTTTTGGACAGGGAACACCTGAATTCATTAAAATCCACAATATTTCTTCCAGGAATGTATGGATGCCTTTAAAGATCAGGAACTTGAAACTTGTAAGGATGTAGGCTAAAGAAATCGACTTTTGGATTAATAAGCAGATTTTCCTTGACATCTGACTTTTTTTACTTCTCAACTTTTTTTTTTCTTCTTTCACAACGTGACCTGAGTTAGGAGATCACATGTCATGTCCCACTAAAAAAAATTTTGGAAGAATGATGAGAAATATATTCCCTGTGTTTTTGTACAGCCTAAACAAGCCAATTAGATTTTCCCCTCGTGTGACCTCATATAAGAAGATTCCTGAGGGGTGTGGCTCAGCAGTAGCTTGAAGTGGTTTGAGGTATAAATAAAAAGGTTTATCTGAGGGTTTTTTTCAGGTGGAGCATTAACACACACACACACACACACACACACACACACACACACACACACACACACACACACACTTATGGTGAGCTCTGAGACCTGTGTTAATATGGGACCTTTAAAGACAATGTTGTAAAACAAATCATTAGTACACTAGAAAAATGGTTCAATTACTCTAGTAATTTTTATTATAAGATATAATAAATCGAATATGTGATTATTTAAGATGGCTCTGGTCTGATAGCTGATCTTTTGTTAGGATTTATTTTTATTATATTCATACTTCATATTTACTTTTCTATTATTCTGTGTTTACATTTATAGCATGTGGCCACAAATAAAAGGCATCAATAAATATAAAGCCATAAATAAAAGCGTTTGACTGCTAAATGCTTAATAAGAAAGGAGGGGATTATTGGTTTTTAAGAAAACAGTCTCAGAGTGGTTTTTGGTTTTGGTATTGCCAAAAAACTTATCATTTTAAGTATTAATTTTTTTTTTTAAAAAGGCAAAATTATACCAATAGATTACAGATACATTATTAAAAATTTTGATATACTGAAATATGGTGGCACAGTGGTGTAGTGGTTAGCACTATGGCCTCACACCTCCAGGTTTGAGGGTTTGAGTCCTGTTTTTTTTGAGTCTTGCTATTTAGCTTTTCCTATCTTTGTAACAGCAGGAAAAAGTTGTGTCTTTAACCTTTTCTGACATAGAACAAAAATCTTGGTGGTTTCACAGTGATGTTGCAAACTCCATTTTTTAATCTCATTTAAGGACTTATTTAGGACTCTCACTCTAACCATTGTCCATTTATCCTGCCTGCGTTATCCTGTATTCAGGGTCATGGGAGGCCTGAAGTCTATCCGAGGAGACTTAGGGCCCGGGGCGGGGTACACCCTGGACAGGGTGCCAATCCATCACATGGCACACACACACTCTCACATGCTCACTCACACACTATGAGCAATTTGAAAATGCCGATTAACCTAATCTGCATGTCTTTGCACTGTGGGAGGAAACCGTAGTACCCGGAGGAAACCTACCAAGTACATGCAAACTCCATGCACACAGACCCCAAGAAGGGAATCGAACACGGACACTGGAGGTGCAAGGTGACAGCGCTAACCACTACTCCGCCATGCAGCCTAAATTCAGGAATATGCTGCTTAAATGGAAAACACTACAATACTTTAGGACATTCAGCTATTGGGAATCCGTCTCCTTTGTTTTGATAATACAGGAAAGATACATTCTGGGATTTCTGGTAGAGATCTGGTTTACATTAGAGGCTGGACCTCCCCTTAAGAGAAACGGCTTTAAGAAGGAGTAGGGAGGATTCAGGGAGGTGGGGGTGAATACTTTTTCACAGGGAACAGAAGGTAAAGATGTAGCTTGGAGGAAGGCGATGAGTAAAAGTGTGTTAAAGAGGAACGCTAACAGAGGTAGGGAAAGGAAAGGAAAGAGTGGTGAGAGAAAGCACACGAGTTCCTGGCTTAGTCCATTTTCACACAATTCGAGAGGAAACGAGTTTCCTGTTATGTGACTTTCTCCACAGAAACGCTCTCAAGGTCACAGACAAAACATCCTGAATAATACACGTTCAAACTGTTCACTGAGGCCATGTGTGTGTGTGTGTGTGTGTGTGTGTGTGCATACAGTATGTGCCTTCACCATTCCAGAGGCAAAGTTCACTGTGGAAGGAAAAAGTGATTTCATGACCATATCTCTATAAGAGTATAAGACAGCGGGGCGAACGAGAAAAAAGGCGAGGCGGGAAGAAAGACGACAGCATGGCCGGCTGCCACGGAAACTCATTTTTTCCACAGGGTTTCCCAAGGACAATGGAAGTGTGTTGGGAATGAGAAACACTCACACACTTTCATACGCAAAGCAACAAGAGAACCGCATACGTATTTGACTTTTTTTTTTTGAGACATTTGACCTTATATGACACTCTGAAGATTTAGATCGCATTCAGTCGCATTCAATACGACAACGAAAGAAAATACACCTGCCGACGTCTGTGTGCATGGAGTTTGGTTCTCCCAGTGCTTGAGGGTTTCATCTGGGTACTGTTGGTTTTCTCCCACTGTCCAGAGACATGCAGATTAGGCTAATTGGTTTCCAAATTGCCTGTAGTGTGTGAATGTGTGCATGTGTGTCCCCTTCAATGGACTGGCACTGGGTCCATGGTGTACCCCTCCTCGTGCCCTAAGTCTCCTGGGATAGGTTCCAGGCCTCCGCCGCCCTGTAAACAGACGACGTTAAGAGAGTGCGAGTGAGGGAGTGTGCAGTTTAAACGCTGTCATCAGATTTGATTGGAAAAACAGCAGATATGTCAAAAAAAAAAAAAAATGAGAGTGTGTATGGGGGCTGCTCAGAGGAAGTTATTAAGGCTAGGGAAATTGAATTGATGGATGCTCAGGTCACTCAGCTATTTTAATTGCCACTAATTGATCATTTTATTAACATAAAGAAACATCTTTGAAACCAATTTAATGTATCTAATCAAATTCCTTTCTCCTCGTTATCTCGTCTTAAGGGTGTGTAATTGCAATGTTTAACTGCACTGGCTTTAGTGTAATTATAAAGGTTTCTTTATGGCTTCCTGTAAAATTTGACCTTTTATGAGTTATATTTGAGACACCTCAAAGCCACCGGGAGTGTGAAGGTTCTGTACAGCAGTCTAGTTTTAACCTCTGTTAGATTGTAATGCCTGGCCAAAAGTCAAAGTTGAAGTTGTTTTGTCTCAGGGAACAGCTCTTTCGGGACGAATCCGAACAGAATTTCAGGATGAATGTCTAACATGGATTTCCTGAAGTACCCTTGAAGTGGTTAAGCACTTCCAGTCTGTATGACTTGACCATGCATTCACAAGCTTCCGTTCATCGCATCCGAGTCGCGTTCGGACAAACAGAGTTCATGTGCTACTCTAATCTGAATTTAAAGGGACAGACATGCAGGATACACTTAAGAGATGTGTTTTAAAATAGAAGACTAATCCACAGATATTGTCAGAGAGAGAGATGCAACACTTTCCTGCACTCAGGGTTTAAATGGCATGCTTATTCATGTATTTATTTATTTATTTATTTATTTTATATATGTATATAATCCTTGAATTATCCTTACATCCAGGAAGTACATCTGGATGAGACACCATGCATCAGACAATAACACACTCGTTAGCAAGGTCCGTAGCATAGCCAGTCAACATATCAAAGTTTTATTGGGAGAACCAGGAAGAAGCCCACATGGAAATGTGAAAATGTAAAAATGCACACAGATAAGTGACCTAAGATCAGAATAAAACTTCAGTGCCTGGAGCTGTAAGCTCCACAAACCTCTCCTTCGTATCTGTTATTGTCCCCTTAGCATTCCACTCTTTTAAAAATGTGTTGAAATGTGTTGAAAAATGTGTACTTTAAACACATTGATTGAGCCAGATTGGCCTGATTGTGCCATCTCTACCATTCGGTTGAGGTAAACTATTCTGAAGAAAATCCTCTAGATATGGCTGTCTTTAAACAGTATGTCTTTTCAATTCTTTCATAATATAGCATAAGAAACAACATTCATCTAATGCCCAAAAACATTTGCGCTGTTGTACCACAACACAACTTTTGGTGTTTGTACAGTAAATATATTGATACCTGTACCACAAAGTGACATCTCAACCATTTGGAAGACGCCAATAATGGCCAACTCCAAAATGACATCCACTAAAGTGTGTCGCTATGGATCAAGCGCTGTGTCCCTCAGTCAGCCCCGCGTCCAAATCGGCTGTACAGGCCTGACCTCTCACAGAACACTTCATTTATCGTTGTCTTTCCAATATAAACACTCTCAGATGTAAAGCGTATGATAGCGAGACATGAGGACCGCAACCTCCATCTGCGCAGCACACTAGGAAAGGTGAGAAAGACCAATGCAGACTCCAAATGGAGATCTTTACATGCACTCAAGCATGCAAGCACACACTCAGTCACTCACACAAGTATACAAACGCACACACACGCCTATATCATTCACTGTCTAAACAGGTGCAGTGTATAATGTCCTAATATGGACACACATGACCAGCAGTCTCTCAATCTGCAACACATGCTCCTGTCCAACCTGTGATGCCCAAAGGCAGGAGAGTTAAAACACACACACACACACACACACACACACACACTTACAGATGGCACACACGCATAATGAGTCCAAAAGGACTGGGAAAGCAGCTGGATACATTTCAGAAGTGTCACTAAGGCTATTCTGTGCTATAAGGGACCAAGAACATCCTTCAGGCTTGTAACTACATCCCTTTTTATTAGTTTCTCTGTAGTCACTAAATAATTCATAGTTGCCGCTAAATAACTTTATGATGGTAAGAGTCTGAGGTCAGAACAGGCTGAAAAACCTGTTAAAACTAGAAAGCTATATTTCACACATGCTATTTTTCTTTTTTAAGGTCATGGGAAATAATTAATGGTCGAGAAGTATATTTATTATACAATAACAGAATATGACCAGTTATTCTATTGCTCTTATAACACGGCAGTTTTTATGGGCTGTTCATGTCAAACCGGGACTTTTGATTGTTCAGAACAACAGAATACTTAAGGTAGAAATAAACTCCCTTTATTTCTCTATACAATCCCCTGCTACACTAATGCAATTATCCCAATGTTTCACTAGTGCTTTGACACCATCAAGGTAGAAAGTTCTCTCAGTACGGACTGTCTGCTACATGTTTGAAACGCTGGCCTCCCAGGAACTCCTTTATTGGCCCAAACATGAGGATATGGCTTTGAGCCATTGAAACTTGGAGGACTGTATAGGGGATGTGGCAATAATGTGCAAGTGGTGTTTGTGCATAATTGTCTGTACAGTTCCACAGACAGCTGCATCTTTTCCTCAAGTTGGTGATCCACTGACTTTTCAAGGATTAGGCGTTCCATTCACTGAAAGTTCACAGGAACGACTACAGTCTTATTACTGTAATGTGCTTGAAGTCTTCTGTACAGTAAATGTCAATCGCTTTTATGCAATTACTGCATTCACAGGAAATTTCATCACAAGGCCCGGTTTGACTTGATATTGTAATTAAAAAAATGTATTTGGTTCATATTTTACCTTAAAGAATTACAACAAATGTTTAATCATTTTAATGGATGAATGTTTGAAAGATAATAAAATTATTAACATGGTCAAAACTATTTGTATAACATGACAAACCTCCTTAAAACAAATGTGTTTAAACAGAAGGTTGTTTTTAATACGAGTTTTTTAATGAACAGTTCTGAACTTTCTGAAAGGCATAATTAGTCACATGACTAAGGCTGATTATAATATATGAGGAAGAAAATGGCTGAGATAAATGGAAAGAGAAGCAAGCAAACAGTAACAGGCTCTGTAAAGAAGAGTCAAAGTAGAGTTCACATAGGACGGCTGTTCGAAAGATGCTGATCACGGGTTTTTTTTTTTTTTTTTGCATAGCAGAACCTTTAACTATACTTACCACAAGTCAGCGACGATTAGGGGAAATATACATATTTATGTATGTATTGTGTATTCTGTGTGTATGAAAATTGTTAACAAAATTGTTAAAATAAAAAAATGAACAAAAAGCTGTTCTTTTTATCCATTCGATGTTGCAAACACGCAAACGAGCAGATCCACTTTTTAAAAGCAGTGACGTGGAGACTACTTCCAAAAATGCCTCAAATAAATGTCCGGGATATAAGTCCTTGAGAATTAACCATTACTATAGAAAGACTCGTGCAATAGTACGAGCACATTTATGTGCCATGCAGCGTGAACTGATACAGTGTTGTAGAATGAATTAATCGTCACACTTTGACCAATCAGAACGAAGGATTCACAACATGACTACATTTAGCAGGGTTAGTTATGTAGTTCTAGAAATTCATGGCAGGTACATTTAATGGAGTAGTTGACAAGCACATTGCAGCCCTTCATATACAGTATGTACTATAGAAAATCCATACACATATTTACACATTCACATTCACACACTGTACACTACAAGTTACTGTATAAAAAGTCCTGTCGCAGCAAACACCAGAGACATTTAATTATAAAGAACATCAACTTCAGCGATCTTTAGTTCTCCAAATGGTTCTGTGCTTTAGTAGTTCATGTCAAATGACATGGCAGATAGTAACAGGTCCTAACTCATTACGCCTCTGTGGTCTCTCAGCTGCCAACACAGAGACTTTAAACAGAGTCCCAACTGGACCATGCTGCACAGTGGAACGGAGATTTCGCATTCGGCAGGACAGCATGTCTATGCACAATTACCAGGAAATCTAGCATCAGACCACCACTAATGCGCTGGCACTTACTCATTTTGGTACAATATGAAAAGAGAGACCTAAGCATGAGAGAGTTTAAGGCAAGGTTAGTGTGAATGCCTCCTCTCCTCTCCTACAGAGATTCTATGGTAATTAGTCTTCCTCTCGTTCAAACAGCCGGAGGAAAACCTGACTCCTGTGTAAACAGTGAATAAACGGTTAGAAATAGCTGCGTCGACCCCACAAGTGTGCCGCTTCACGTGTCACAAAAAAGGAACCTCAGAAACCGCGAAGGATCCGATAGTTTCGATGCTGCTTGTTTATTTTTTTTTCTTTCAGCAACTTTTTTTTTTTTTTCTGCTATGTTTTATTGAAAAGTCTAGTCAGGGACGTGAAGTTTGTTGAAATCTGCGAACCAAGAATAAGGAAAATGGAGCTGTGGTTTGGGGCACTCAGGGACAGACGCTCCCTTCTTCCAGTCAGCTGCTGTCACAGCTGTTACTAGGCCTGACCAAGCAACAACTGATGGGGTCAAAAACATACAGTTGACTCCCAGGGTGATCCTCGAACGTCTCACAGTAGGAACTTCATCAAGACCTGACACAAAGCACGCCTTGTCTCAGTCACACATGGAAGGCATTTCAGTGTTTCATATTAAACCATTTGCTCCATCGTTTCTATCTGCGCTACACTTAATCGCTCTTGTTTCTCTTGTGCAAAGCCCGTAGAGTAAAAAACACGGTTAAAAAAAAAATGTTGCAGATTTTTTTCCATAAAATATTTGTACCTCATGCTGACTGAAAGCTTCAGTTTTGACTGTGTTATTTTGACCGCATCTATTTTTATTTTCTTTTGGCAGTTCTACGTTCAGTAACCACTTTATCCTGGTCAGGGTCCCAGCGGATGTGAAGCCAGACCCAGGAACACTGGCCGCGCAATGTGACGCACAAAGCACCATACATACACGTCTACACACTGAGTTTTCTAAAATAAATTCAGTTAGATGCTCCAGATTATATAAAATAAGTTACTAGTAAAGATAAAAACACTCCATTCAAAAGATGAATGCATAATTCAGAATACATATACATACAATCTTGTGCAAAGTGCTGAGAAAACGACTTACTTTTGGACAAATCCCTCCAAGTAAATAAGTACATTTCAAAACACTGAGACTAATAAGGTTTTGGGCGGCACATTGACGTAGTGGTTAGCACTGTGGCCTCGCACCTGCAGAGCCGGGGTTTGATTCCTGCCATGGGTCTGTGAGTGTGCCTGGTTCTTTCTGCATACAGTGGAACCTCGGCACATGGATTCTATCCGTTCCGTTCCGGTGAGTTCTTAAGGAGAAATTTCGTATCGCATTTTTCCATAGGAAATACAACCATACAATCGCTTCCAGCCACCCAAAAATATTAGCAATATTACCAATTTCCAACACTATAATCATATTTTTGCATACAAAAGCAATCAAACATTTAGAAAAGACATGTAAATTAAATTAACAGACACTAAACCTCATTTAACCATAATTTATGATCATTTAATTCAGTGTACGCAAGTTTTCTGTATTCTGGTTTCCTCCTACAGTCCGAAGACGTGCCGATTAAGAGAACTGGCGTTCGGCCTGCAATGGAATGAATAGGTGTACCCCGCCTCATGCCCAGAGTCCCCTGGGATAGGCTCCAGGCCTCCCGTAATCCTCAACAGGATAAGTGTTATAGACAGTGAGTGAGTGAGGAAGTAATTAGGTTTTATTTGTTATGAGGAATTCCTAGCAGCTGTTACTGAATGTGAGTTAACAATATGTGGTCTTTTTTTTTTTTTTTTGCATTCACATTAAGGACAGATTCTGAGCCTTCCTGACAGTTTCAGTCTAAGCTAAGCTTTTGAGTTTCACACCAAATATACTGTAAGCACTGCCCGAATGTGAGTCTGCCGATTTACTTCAGCTTTCAACATGATAACAATAAATGAAACTCTGTAAGGACACTGGGTTTATGAGATTCATTCGGACTCTTGGCATATAACAGAGCACAAGCTGTGCATTAAAGGTTTTACTATTTTTTATCACTGCAATTGCATAATACAGTACATGTAGCATGTAGGTCCCCTTTAGGCCAGGACAGCTAGTCTGCAGTGTTGCCAGGTCTCAGCAACGTTTCTGAAACTATCCAAGATATAATCCCCTTTTTCTAAATCTTGGTAATCATGGTATCTTTATTTAAGTTCACCACTATGTAAAGTACATGAATTTCTGATTTTTTTTTCTGAAGCTAGCCTAATTGCCTAATAAGCCCTGGCACATCCTACTGGTGTGACTCAGGGAACTAGCACTTTGTATAAATAAATGTTTGAAGCAACCAAATGGCTTCAGTTGTAAAGGATGGAATGAGCAACAGGTGGAACCGGCAACAGTGGGGAAGGACACTAACAAGAACCGGAAACGGCTGCCAAATACAAAAGGTGGAAGCTTGAGGGGCCAGAAATTAGGTGGATGTGACTGAGATCGGAAGTGTTTGCTCTACTGTTATTATCCTGGCTGCCCTTTATTATCCTCACTTAATCATTAGGCTAGGAGATACAGAGTGAAACTGCTTTTATACCAAAGAAATGGAAATGTATGTTTCACCACATCCTCCACATATTAATACCATGTGAAAAGGACTTGCTCATGAAGATACGAGCTTACAGTACTTACAGATTGGATGTTGTAATATTCAGGCTGTAGGTTGCTCTGGGTTTTTGGGTTATTAGGTTCTGGGTGTTTGGATGTTTCGTTTTTTTTTTTCATTCAATAAGCCAAATGAGGCACAAACTTCTGCATTCAATTCTGCATTAGATTTTTAAAGGAGGGTACTGTATGGAGACGAAAACAGTGTCTCACACACACACACACACACACACACACACACACACACACACACACACACACACACACACACACACAATGTTCATTCACCATAAACACTCATGTTGTATACACACATACTGAATGAGGAGGTAAAGCAGACAATGATATCACACACACACACATGCGCGCACACACACACACACACACACACACACACACACACACAATGTTCATTTACAATTACCATTCATGCTGTATACATACATACTGAACAAAGAAGTAGAGCAGATAATGATATCTCTCTCACACACACACACACACACACACACACACACACACACACACACACACACACACATACACAAAGTCAGAGGGAGGAAAAAGACAAACAGTATCTTAAGATAAGTCTGCTGAGTCTGCTGATTCCTCACTTTTGAGTCGAGACAAACACACACACATACACACACACACACACACACACACACACACACACACACACGTTTATTTCAAGTCACAGACAGAAACAAGCCGTCATGCTGACGATTTCGAGAAGTTTTTCCCCTGCTTCGGTTTATCCCTGTAATGGACTTGAGACACGGAGAAACAAAAGATATGAGGAGAAAACGATTATGTAAGAACAGTGTAAATCAGTGTGTTTACCACGTTCACCATCAGTTTCAGTTACTTGGGGGAAAACTGGAATACAAGTCAAATACACAAAGCACTTCAGAAACACTCAAAATGGAGTACTATAAATCGGACATCTGTCTGCCCACAGCTGTTGCACAAACACACACACACAAACACTCACACAGACAACGTTCAACATTCCCAAAAAGTGCTCCCTGGGAAATGTTCTTAACTTATTCTCTAACATTCTGTTATTCTGCCTGTTTTGCTCTCTGGAGGTTTAATAAAATGCCTAAGACTGCTGCTTATGTCTGGAAGATGGAGGCATTCTTCTGGCAACCCAGGGTCAGCCTAGTCAATGACATCATCAGGCTGCTGCTGACAGCACTCTGTGCCTGATACCATGGACAACAGATACTTCCACGGCGTCCTCTCGGGCTCCTGGCATTCACAGCCACGCTGCAGAGGTCACATAGTCACCAGTATGACTCTCACTCTATGGATTTCAACAGCTGAACCAGAGTTTCGAGTTATTTATAGCACAGCATTGTTGAATTCGTAATTCTGAATGGCCAGGCAGTGTTGATTAATTTTCTATAACAGCAGTTCCAGCTTAGCAGTAGTTCCAGCTGCAGAATCTATATGAATGCACGTTCTAATGTGTTAATAAATTATACAAGGAATTGTATGGCAACGGCTTACCATGAACAAATTTTTTAAATGGTCTTGAGTGCCAGCACTTGGTTATAGTTAACCTGTAACTAAATCTTTGGAATGAAACAGCTTTGTACTTTCTGTTAAAAGCTACATACATGTCAACTTGTCTCTTTGATGTTACACAATATGAAATATAAATATAAATAGATGAAAAGTGTGAGGGACTTTTGATTGTGCAGAATAACAGCACATTTGTAATCATGTCATATAAAGCTGTTGCGACAAGCGGCGTTCAAGTCAAACCGGGACTTCTGACTGTGCAGAATAACAGATCACAGCTATGAAAGTAAAAACTCTCTTCCTCATTTCTCTATATAATCCCCTGCTACTCTAATGCACATACTCCAGTTTATACTTGTGCTTGGATACCATTAAGGTCAAAAGTTTTCTCAGTACGCTGGGGGGATGATCGGACTGACTGCCTGCTTCACATTTGAAACCCTGGCCTCCCAGGAACTCCTAAACATGCGGGAATGACTTGGAGTGAGGTCAGGGCTGTACGGGGGACGTGGCAATAACTCCCAGCAAAGTTCTTGTAATGTGCAAGTATTGTTCATAAGTGATTGTGTGTACGGTTCACACAGACAAGTGCATTTATTCTGTAAATTTCTGACAAGTTGTCTATTGATTTTTAAGGATCAGGCGTTTAACTCGCTGAATAATATTGCTATTAGAAAGTAATCATGCTCAGGATGGTTACGTGCTTTAAATCACAGCTACTGACAATTTAATTATTTGCATATGCCCCAGGCATAGCATTATTCTCTATGTATTACTGTTGTTTAGGTCCAAACTTATACGTTATCCTTCTTTTGAGTAGTCATATTACATTTTTATGGATTATGGTAAAGATGATGATTAACTACTACTTTACCGTATCATTAAGAAACTTCCTACTGGTCTCCTAATCATAACACAAAAGATCCATGAGGTGAAAATCCATGTATGTGTATCTACTTTTATGTACTGTAGGTGTGCAGTATACTTTTAGTTCTATCCTCCACTCTTCTACATGTGCTTAACTGGCATACGAAAAATCTGTTTTTCCATCTCAGTGCTAAAAAACTTAGAGCGTGTATAATTCCTAGTGGGCAGGCAGTCAGCTGGCATATAAAACTCCAGAAACAAGGACAAAAATCACGTTCTTGGAATTTTGAAAGCATACAGCTCTGAAATATCCAAATAAACTTTACTAACAGTTTAATTACACCGTAAACAACAAGATGTTTGGTCATGCAAAAGAATCAGGAAATTAATTAAAAAAAAAAAAAAAAAACAACAACAACAACAAAAAGAAGGACAAGTACATGAGTATCTGCTGTGACATGTACGTACATCTATAATTGACTTGTTCACGATGGTTCACGAAGTTTCTGTTTATGTGATTAACTAATATTCTAGAAGGCTGATCATGGGAACATGCAATCAGTATCTGTGACAGGAAGACGGGAAGTGAAGATTAGACAGCACTTGAACAATCAAAGTAAGTGTGTGGGTCTGTGTGTGTGCGCGCGCGTGTGTGTGGCGTGTGTGTGAGTTCTCATTCCACTCGAACATTCCACTGAACTGACTAGCTGACACATGGTAACAATTAGAGACACTATTTTATCTGAAGAGGAGAGTGAACATGCGCACACACACACACACACACACACACACACACACACACAGAGCGAGTGGGGGTATATATTATATATACATTGGGGGTGGGTGGCAATTCTATCGCTATCAGTCAGAGTGCTCGATGCTAAGCTATATTCTATATAACTGTCTCTGAGCAGCAGCGAAAAGTCCAGATTTAAGCAAGAACATGCTTCAGAATTGTCAAATAAGTTTTAATGCTAAAGACATAGGAAGTTTTTAAATGATCCTAAATAATTTTAATTAGCATTTTGTATTTTTCTCTGTCTCAAAAATATGTCAGCTAATAAGCTAGTTAAAAAAATTCCTCTGGTCATTCAGGGTTAACTCTTTTTAAATGTTTTTCTCCAAAGGCTATCTTTGTTGTCAACTTATCAACAATTGAAATACAAATGTAGTATGAAAATGTCAAAGATTTAGCAAGAAAATTTGCACTAATTGTTTCATCATCCTATGTGCTACTATTATCACAGTTTGTCTTAAAATAATTTTAACTTAACTATAACTTTAAATACTGCCTAATAAACAGTGTTTTTTACATTGCTGTTTCATTTGGTCATTGCAAAAGCCTCATAATCTGATTAGCATGTTTAGCCTAAACATTTTTGTAGCTTGCTGGACACCTGTGGTTCTGGGGGGCCTTTGGAAACAGCACCTTAGGGGAAAAATAATCCTTATACACATTCTTTTCATTACAAAAAAAAAAATCATAACAAATAGAGTTAATATATGAAAGCATCTAAATATTTAGCTAACAATCTGAGTACTCGATGCTAAGCTATATTCTATATAACTGTCTCTGAGCTGTAGCAGAGAAAATTCCAGATTAAGCAAGGACATGCTTCAGAATTGTCAAAATTCACTGAAATTCAATTTCAATTTCATCAGGCTGTGCAAAGTGGGCTTGCTAGCGACCTTTACAACAGCGCTTTAAAATGACTTCAAATAACATCATAACAGATAAATAAAAGTTTACATAGTCATTTTCTTTGATAATCCAAATTAAATTCAACTCTGAAACAAAGTCCTGATTAGCATTTTTGATTAGCACCTTTCTGTTAAAGCTAGATTTCTGCATTACAGTTCTGCTACGGTGGCTTAGTGGGTAGCATAGTCGCTTTGCATCTCCAAGGTTCGGGTCGACTCCCGCCTCGGGTCTGTGTGCATGAAGTTTGCATGTTCTCCCTGTGCTTTCCCCGTTCCTCCGGGTACTTTGGTTTCCTCCCACAGTCCAAGGACATGCAGATAAGGATAACTGGCGATCCCAAATTGCCCATAGTGTGTGATTGAGCGTGTTGGAGATGGATTAACACCCCGTCCAGGGTGTGACCCACCTCGTGCCCTAAGTCTCCTGGGCCCCGCGCGACCCTGTATACAGGATTTAGCGGTATAGACAGTCAAGTCAAGTCAAGTAGGCTTTATTGGCACTTCAACCATATACAGTTAGTACACAGTGAAACAAAACAATGTTTCTCCAGGACCAAGGTGCTACATGCAACATAAATTTACAACATAAATTAACAGAAAAAACTAACTAGCTAACTAGGAAGCCTAATTAGCTGGCTAGCGGAGACAAGACAGATTGATATGAAAACATAAATTAACAACATAAGTTAACAAAAAACTAATTCGCTAACTTAGAGACCTAATGAGTGACTGAGTTCTGATACTGGAGTGCCTTTAGATTTTAGAGATTTTGCTAGCACACACAGTAAAAACAAATATATCAAGCTAGCTACCTATGGGCTGAAGTGTTTTAACAATACTTCACAGCCAAAACAGGTAAAAAGCATTAGAAGTATCAGAAGGGATTCAGGAGCCGTGGTATAACTTAAAACATTGTAATTGTTAATTGTTGCATTAAAAATGATAACTTTTATTTGAAATGTTTTTTGAAGTAACATACATTTTCACTGAATTATAGTATCATAGTTTAGGGCTGCCTGCTGTTTACGGATATCTCAGCTCTCCTGTTGGGTGATGCTGGCAAAATCCCTACTTAAAGAATGATATGTAACCTACACTAACAAATATCCATACATAACAAGACATAGAAAGTGGGAAAGAGAAATCAATCCCCATGCTGAATGTTCTAATTCACTCAACAATTCACTTTCTCCCTTACTAGTCTTAATTCCAGCTGTGTGGTTTCCCAATGACATCTGGATTTGATACAGTTAAAGTAGAGTAAAAGCACATTGGTTTCCAATTGATGCTGTCATGCAGTGGTATCCACTAAGTCTTTACTGACCATTTTAAAATCCCCCAGCATTGATGTCAGTGCTGTCAATGTGTTATTATTATTATTATTATTATTATTATTAGTTCTATAGCAATATTTGATGTAATAATTCAAGAGTCCATGCATCCTACTAGTAATGCTTAAGTACTTCTACACCAGGCTTTGGACAACAAACATGAGTGGCTAAATTATTTTATTTATAACTTCAAAAGAGATTGAAATATCAGTAACAGATTTTAGATTTCCATGTTCTACAATATTGAGAAATCCTCACATTCCGAAAGAGACCTGATGTCAGCTCGTGTATCTGGAAATCATGGCTACTACTTAAGTAACCTTTAAGCTCTGCAATCCATTTCCCCACTCATTCAGTCTTGTGCCCCAAGCAGCCCCACTCCGTTTAGCTTGGGGTCTATTTCCAGCACCTGTCAGTGGATAGAGCCCAGAGTCCAGCTGTCTCTGCATCAATCACCCACTCAGAAAAGATCTAATGCAGGACTTTTGAATAAAAAAAAAAAAAACATGATTTGGCAAATGCAAATGACAAAAATGCTCTATTCTGCTTTTTTGAAAAAACACAGCATCAGGATTGAAAAAGAAGTAAAGCTAGTTGATTTGTTACATCATTCTAATAACAAGTTGCAACTCCTTTGGCATACACAACAGCATGAATGTGTCCAAGCCTTTGAATGGGATACTACAAGAAAGAGAAGTGATTGTTTTGGTAGCTATAATGTCTTGCTACATTTATATCTCTTTCTGTCTAATCCAACATGCAGGGCTACTTAAAGCAAGGCTTTGTAGCCATCCAAATACCATGTCAAATTCATGCTGTTCATCATGCTATTAGGTAGGTGCACATCAACTGGCAATCCAGTGTATAACAGGGTTGAGATCTTGGTATTGTACACTGGATCAAGGAATGCCTGCTGGTATTCCCTGTCTTACTCATACTGGAAGTGTCCACCCAAGTGTTGAAAAACCATAGACTTGAAAAGATCCTGGGCTTCATTGTGTTCAAACACACCATGTTATTCAGGTTGGTATCAGGTTCCTAATATGTTTCTTGGTAAACCTATTATACATTCTTTCCTTCATCTTCAGTAACTGCATGCTGGATCTTGAGCGTATCGTGGGAACATCGGTCATAAAGCTGGAATACACCCCGGATCAGGTTGCCATTCCATCTCAAGGCGCATTCACACTTACACACTCATTCACACAAAGGGGCAGTTTAAATTAGACCCCTTACATACCAGCACGTTTATAGGAGGTCTCAGGAAACCAAAAACAAAACAAAAACTGAGAAATCCCACATGGGGAAAAATGCCAAAAAAAAAGTGCACACAAACAGTAATCCAAGTTCAACAGTGAACAGGTTTGTTCTAAGACAGAAACTTCATGCATTCGAACGATTATGCTACATCTATAGGAACTTGTTCCAATTGTTCAAACAAACACCAAAATCATCGCTATCAAAACAAAAGAAATGTCTTGAAGCAAAATCTACTGAGAACGAAATTTTGTAATTTGAGTAACTCATGTTAAAACAAAATAACACTAAATGTAAACTGCAGGTAATGAAAATAGAATATGCAATATACAGTACATGGCCCTGTGACAATGTTCAGTGCATGGGTGATGATACCAAAAACCTAGAGTGCAATAATTCCTGTTAAGGTAGTAAGCTGATTCTTATAGAACCTAGCCTGAGAGAGGTAGGCTGCTGGTGGAAGATTTTCTTGGTCCTCCATCAGGCGACCCCACAGAGAGGGGTCCATGACAGGTGCCCTTCTAGAAATGTTCATGTTATCACTAGTGACAGCTGGGCCCAAACGTACTGCTCTGGAGTGTGTGTCTGAGTCTGCTGACCTATTTTCTTCTCCACACACACTGTGGTCACTTTGAACGCACATCTGTTCCTAATCAAGTTGTGGCCCTATGTATACTTCAGAGCTTAACTACTTGCTCAGTCCCCACAACTTTTGTGCTACAATGTCCTGATTTATTCATCATGGGAATGATATTAGATCTGCTGCCGTTCTTTTACTCGCTGAATCCACAAAAAGACATTAGCACCAATGATGGTTGATTTATGAATACTGAATAGTTGGACTAAAATGTATTCATTCAATCTGTTCACTTAATGAAAAGTGAGAAACTACAGTATTGAAGTCAGAAATCAGCCTCTACTTCATGCATGCATTTTTTTTTAAACATTCATGAAATCACTTTATGCTATTTATTACTTCTGAATAATATGACGTAAATGGCATTTTTTGAGAAAGGAAGCCTAGTCCATTTATTCTAGCCTTTCCTGATCATCATTCTAACCTATAAACAGCATTCTCCCGGTAGAGATAGCGAGAAGCAAGCCAAGGTACTTAGTCAAGCCAATCCCCATTTATTCTCTTCGCTTGGATTTTATCTGAAAGTTCTGCCAGTTTTCAATCCCTTTCCAAAAAAGTTGATTGACTACCTACTGTATTTCCATCAAATTGTATGCAAATATTCTGTGGATGAGATCAGTTTTAATATCTCCTGTCAGATTTGCAAATTCTACCATTGCATAGAGAGAGTTGGACCTAAGATGAGAGACAGTGGAGGCGAGTACAAGGGTGCTGATGAAACAAAGAGTCCAAAGCGAGCTTCCAGGAACAAAGGCTGCCAATACATTACCCTGTCATGGGGAGCAAATTTCGACTGCCGTCTCTTCGGGTGAATAAAACCCTCGCTTCTCTCATCATTTTTCTATCATCACCACATGATCCTGTCATCAGACATCCATTCCTGCTGAAAACATTCACATCCTGGCTGAGCTCACATCTTATCTTATGTATACTTCCTTAGAGGTGTGTGCAGGATTTTGTAGAGTACGAACATGGAACTAACTAAGCCTTGTGGCTTTGATCTGCAAAATGGTTGGCAAAACATACGCAGTCTTTAAACAGCATTATTTCATAGGTCTGACTATGCATTATTGAGTATGGAAAGCGCTTCCACAGACTTCTGAGATTCACTTACACTACAAAAAAGAAAAGACAATTGATTTTCCAGAATAACCTCCACTGTAACATTGTACTGAGAATCGATTCTATTCAAATGTCATTTCCAGGCCAATAGCAGATTTCCACATGAAGTATCGCACTGAAATCCTTTGACCATGGACCGTGAATTGGACTTAGAGCAGACACACACCCTCCAGCGATGGACACACTCACTTTCTGCACTTTCTGACCTAGCACAGCTGTGTTAAATATGTATCGCTGTGTGTGTATGTGTGTATGTGTGTGTGTGTATGTATGTGTAAGCGAGCGAGTGAGTGAGTGAGTGATGTAAACACGCATTTGCACAACAATCCACTACATAGAGTGTCAGTCATGCACAAGAATAAACTGTTGTTCATGTTGTCTAGTGTTGTTTGTCTTATAAATGAGAACTAACAATACACACAGATTTCTCTGTGATGATGCCATCGAAGTATACCGGCTGCAACGCTGTTAATATGACGGCTCCGTCTATTTCACTCGCCGGGGTTATAAATATGCAAACGCTAAATGTGTCAGAAGCAATTAATTATTGCATGCAAAAAATGCAAACTAAACTTTCACCAAGTGGATTTGTTTAATGACTTTTTGCATGATGAATATACTGATAAAAACTCAGAAATGCTTAAACCACTTAATATGCTCTGGAACAGTGTAACTGAAATATTCTATAAATCAGCTGTTACAGGCTCAAAAACACCCTTTGACGAAACGCTGATGTGACACGAGGTGAATGTTCTGATTCATCATTCAAAACTCAGAGTCACATCTGGAGCATCTGGTTTCAGCAGGATACCAACACCACATTCACCACATGTGATTTGTTAAAAGTCCTTTTGCATGCTGCAAGCTTATTTAAAGCCGATAATCATGGGATAACAACAGGAACGTATAAAACAGAGCATTGATGCAGTTTTATCACAACAGACGGTTTTACACTTCTGCTTTTAGCCAGAGAATAAATAATCTCCTGGTTACAGCGGTGGAGCTGTAACCAGGAGATTATTATGAATCACTTAATGGAGAAAGTTCAAAGACATCAACCAGTAGGAAGGCTGCTTGATTTGTCTGATTGACTAAACAAAGGTATTGTGGACCTTTGATCTTTTTTTTTTTGAAGTTTTTATGTTTTTAAACCTATTCTAAAATGAATAAATGTATATAATTAGTAATATAGTTCAATGACTATAAATGTAAACCGTATATTTGCTGATATTTAATCTATCGCTCTTGAAACAGTAAAAAAAAAAAAAAAAGACAAAAAAAATACGGTGTGAGTCGATTCATTTACAAGAGTTGCGCGAATGGAACCGATTCCCTCGCGACTCACGCTCCACTCCACTACAGATTTGCAGAAGTTACACCTGGTGCCGCAGCACACGGCTTACCTATAGACACCAGCTTGATGTGCTCCCGTTCCAGGAACTCCAGCGCCACGGACACGTTCTCCAGCTTCATCTGTCTGAAGTTGGGCCTGGCGTGGTACTTCCTGTACATCTTCTTCTGGCTCAGCACCTCGAGGAGCCCGATGAGCTTGAGGCCATCGCTGAGGTCTTTCTGCAGATCCACGATCTTCTTGTTCACGCACTTCAGGTGCTCGTTGCACCATCGCGTGAAGGTGTTCTGCTGGATCTTCTTCCACGGCGCGTCCTCGGCCAGGTCCTTCTCGGTGGCGGGCATCTCCTCCTCTCCGCCTCCGTCCTCGCCGTCCTGGTAGTAATACTGCTGCGGCTGCTGCTGGAACTGCTGCTGCTGCTGCTGCTGCTGCTCGTAGTACGCGTTGTTGCTCATCATGATTTTTTTTTCCTTCCCTGGGTTTTATAGTGCAGGCAGTCCGTACGGCTGGGGCGCGCGAACGCGAGCGCGCCTGTGTGCGTGCGCGTGTGTAAGTGTGCGTATGTGTGAAACTTCACCGCAGGCGGAGAGAGAGACACAGCGAGCCAGGCAGTGCCAGGCAATGGCAAAAAAAAAAAAAAAAAACAGCCAACGAGAAACAAAGTTGCAAGCGATTTTTGAAAATCAGAAAGACAGTTCTGGAACGCGGAGTAACGTAACTTTTTTTTTTTTAAACAAAGCTATGTTTCTTTTTGTTGTTTCTTCTTTAAACTTCAAACGTAAGGAATCCTCGCACGTCCCGACTTTCCAGCACACGAACCGAGGACCGGGAAGAGACTTGCGCGCTCGGCGACGCGTTGGCGCACAAATGGCCCGGATCCGCTCCGTAGGTTAAATAAAGCCAGGCCCTAAGAGGTGCTTGTTAAAAAAAAAAAAAAAAAGCTACACACACACACACACTCAAGAGCATGGAGCTCGCGTCACTCGGCTGGACTCCTCGGCATGCCCCTGTCATCGTGACCATATAGAACCGGTGGGATGGAGAAGGGGGGACCTCTCCAATCTGAATAAAGATACGCACGCGGTGTGTGATTGGCCCACGCACACCGCGGGGGGATGATGATTGGCCGAAGCCCCCTCGAGCGCCGCTGAAGTTGGGACAGGTCATATTTTTAGGCGTCCTAAAATTGGGCTCAGGGCGGGGGGTTGAGGCTGGAGTTTCTCTCCTGCTGTAAACCCAGTGTGGACTCCTCTCTCTCTCTCTCTCTCTCTCTCTCTCTTCAACAATCAAGGCCAGGAAAAGCAAATGACGGCAGGATCTTGTAGAACAAGCAGGTCTGCTTGCATGAGAGCATATTAAAGAAAGTGAACATGACATAGACAGGAGGGATTTTTTTTTAATTGGGAAATTGGAGGGGCACAATGTGGAAACACTACCATTCTTTTATTATTATTTAATTCTATTACTTTCAACACTGACATCACTGCAAACCGAATTTGAAATCTGCTTCAGTCCCAAATGGTTTGTTTGTTTGTTTGTTTGTTTGTTTGTTTGTTTGTTTTGTTTTGTTTTGTTTTTTAATATGAAAATATCTTCCTGTTCTTTTCTGGGAATGTTACATGGTTTAGTAAATCCTTAAATGTAACAAAACAAACATACTTTGCCTTTGATGAAAGACAGGTTTATAGGCTACTGTGCCATTTCAACACTTTTTTTAAGCAATAGATGAAGGAGGCATGGTGGTGTAGTGGTTAGCTCTCTGGCCTCACGCCCAGAGGGTTGCGGATTCAAGTCCCACCTTCGGGTCTGTGTGTGTTAAGTATGCCCAAAAACATGCAGATTGATTTCAGGTTAATTGACATTTTGAAATTATTCATAGAGTGTCTGTGTGTGTGAGTGCTCTGTGATGTGTCCCCCACCTTGTCCCCCAAGTCCCCTGGTTCCAAACCTCTTCCCATGACAAGCAGTATAGCGAATGAGCAGTTGAGTGAGTGTATAAGACGATTGTATAAACAGACCAGCAGCAAGGTCAGATTACATAATGAAGGTCTTCTAACGTTAAAGAAAACTCTTGCATTCCGCTCACATCAGCAATCTGTGAGATTCAGACTAGTGCAGAAAATAGGCTCAGATGTTAGAGAATATGATTCAAAGTAAGCTTGAGGTAATAAAGATCTTTTTTCTGTTTATTAGTTTTGTTAAAAGTTTTTTTTTTCTCATAGGCTAGGGGCACCATTTCACCAGGGAACAAATCCCAGACACTGGAAGCTGTACCAGTTAATGTCTTTCTCAGTGCCACTCTCAAACCTGGATGAATTGGGTAGGGTTGTGGCGGGCAGGGCATGCGGTGTAAAACCTGTTGCAAATTAAATATTTGAACCCAGTCATCTTTTGTGGTGACCCCTACTGGGTGCACCCCAAAAAAATCATACCTACTGGGTGAAGCACAAGGCATCACCATGACCAAATATATAACTATTATAAAATATACAGTATAGAGTGTGGTCTTATTTTACACTGTACCATCCTCCAGTTTGTGGTTTTTAGTCGAGCATGGTAACATCGCTCACATTCAAGATTCACAGAAACATGTTGTCAGCCATCCAACACTGAGTTTGCTGTCTGACAGCTAATCATATTTCATAGTTCTACTTCTGACTGCTCTAAGACCATAGATCTCAACCTACGAATAAAGGATTGGTCATGGATATATGATTTTTGTCTTCAAAAGTGAAACAGGCCAAAAACTGCACAGTGTAAACCCAGCTTTAAAAATGATACTTTAAAAAAAAGAATCATTTCTTTATAAAGCACTGTAAATCTGAATTACGTCATCATAATTATTATCATTATGCTATACTATGATTAGCATTTGCATCAACTTATAGTCCATTAACTCGCCCACCCTCCATTTTTATGCCTTGACAGACTATTTGTTTATTAATAGTGTAGACTCATTTGAGAAACCTATTCTGGACTACCAGATCTCATCTTTGAGAGGCCTTTCCATTTTGGACAGGTATGTGTACGTCATACATACTGTACTGTACAAATGTCTCGAGCCATCCCTCATTTCTTTATATTTTGTTTCCAAAGATTCAGATTTTCTCATGATCTTCCAAACACAGTGCCAATGCAGTCAGCGCATACCTTGATGGAAAAAATATGATGGAACACTATCAGTCATGGTTTGGCCTTCCCAAAGCCAGAAACTCAACATTATTCAAGCAGTATGGGATCATTTCGACAGACAATAGAACAAAAGGCAGCCAATGTCCAAAAAAGATATGGATTTGGAATGTCCTTCAAAAAAAAGTCTGGAGAGCTATTCCTGAAGACTCCTTGAAGAAATTTCAAGTGAATTTTTCAAAAAAGTTCACGTTGTGTTAAAGAATAACAGTGGTCATAGTAGTTATGGCAGTGAATGTCTTGTATTTTGGTGACACAATCAAATGATAAGAATGTCTAGAAAAAACTGAGCTGCAGAGCTTTTTATAGATCTTCTGTGACTTATAATATCAAACATAGCGTCATAACCATAGACATCAAAATAATAAGACCTCTATTAGATAGTGCAGATGCATATGAACTACATTCCTCTTATACTGTGCCACAGAAACCTTGATTTAAATTGGTCAGAAGGTTGAATGTTTTTTAATGCAATAAGTGGCCATAAGAATAATTTTTTCCAATGCTGGATCTTTTGCATACTGTAGTTTTGTTCTGTCATTCTGTTCCGAATTGGTGTACATTGTTAGTTTCCAACCTTACAGTAAGAGGCTACTGTAAAAAAAAAAAAAAAAAAGGAAAAAAAAACTAGACAGTGAATATTTATTGTAAGTCAAGTGCGATAGCCTCTTGAGTGCTCAAGTTTGACAACATTGATGTTGTCATCAATCCAAAAAAATATACAGTATGGTCACAAGCCACTGCTTAAAGAGTTTTTTATAATAGCATTTAGTCCCCAGAGACAACATTTAAACTTTGTTTTTCCAGCATGGAGAAGTCATCACGGCAAACAAACTGTTTATAATTGTACCTCCCTCTGGAATTAAAACATGTAAAAGTTAAACTTTTAAGGATTCTACCATTGACTGCAAGCAAAGACATGGTTTAGATTTAACCTGTTTTTTCTTCTTAGTATGGGAATGTTTAGCAAGAAGCGTAAACCTTAAAAACTTCTGCATATTTGTGACAGATCACAGTCCAAAATCGAACCTGATTCTGTGAGAACGAGTTTTGGGGGGATTTTGCCAAGGTTATGGATTCTTAAGCTCTTAAGTGCTTGACATGGAATCACAAACAGCCAAAGATTCTGTAATGGGGTTCTGCATAAAAAATATTAAATGACTGATGGACGCACCAAAGGACCTTTTCAAGATTGTTTTTTTTTTCTTTAATAAAAACTAGTTAGACTAATGCCAAAAGGCAGACAAGACCGCTTTAATATGATTTTTTTTTTAGATTACAGTCATTTTACATTGTTTAAAGTCTGTGGTTTGGAAAAATGGAACGAAGATGTGAGTGTCTGATTCTGAGCTGTAGTGGTCGACAGTAACAAAATGTTAGAAATGAGTTACTGAAAGAGGAAAACCCCTGCAGTCTCAACTCACTACACACTCACACACACATATACACATTCTTCAAGTTATGAGCACTAAGGAACAAGATAATTGTCTCCACTCTCTGACATACGCAGTCTAAAAATAACCCTGAGGCACTCCCAGGTATTCTAGTATGAAGTCAGGCCTCTGACTTATTATCTCGGTATGTTAGTGGAGTCTATCTATTCGAGTCCTGCCAGTAAATCCTCGGCGAAGAGGAAAATCAAATGATATCACCGGACCACTGAGGTCACTGAGAATACAGAGTGATGGGGGCAATAAAGATGGAGCAAAAAAAAAAACTGGGGGGAAAATGGAAAGATGATTCAAAGTTTAAACAATCTCAGCAGGTTTATTGCTCAATACTGATCTTTTGCTCTGGACTTTCTCAGTTTTCGGCCCTGATGGACCACACTGTAAATGTGAGTCATGCAGGTCATGCTACAGTATTAGCTGGGAGGGCCAAAATCTAAACTCAACAAAAAGAACCAGAATGACTGTTAGTGTTAAACAATGCATAATTTATATACAAGGTCTCTAATAGCATAATAAAATTGATGTGGTGCACACGATTACAAATACTCCCAAATATCCAGACAGGCAGCTGCATTTGTGATGTCTACCTTTTTTTTTTTTTTAACTGTATCAAATCTGTAATGCTCTTCTGAATTCATGGTGGGTTTTCTCTGAATACCAAACACGGTAAAGTGAAAAGTTTAACACTTTATAAAACTTTTTTAAAAAAGTAAATCACAGCTAAGCATATCTATTGTTCTCTGATTTCTTTTTTTTTTTTTTTTGATTCGACAATGATTTCTCAGTCTTGCTACGTAAAATTTTTTTTTTAAGAAATTCCTTTTACCTACAATTATTATTACACATACGCCCTCTTAATTTTTGTCTTTGTTGATGATATAATCTATCAGTTAAGCATGTAAAAAATGATTCTAGGGGGCTTTACACACAGTAATAACCTGACACGACTGTTACTGGGGGGAAAAACAGCTCCCTGAAAATTAGACATTTTTACAGCAAATGATCTCATGTGGATAATAAAAAAAAAATCATATAATGATGTTTTTTAAATTATTATTATTATTATTTTGGAAAGACAGCCTGATAGCTTATTTACACTGGCTGCCACCGCTGGTATGGATCTGACCCCTTCCAGTTGACCTAATGTAGCTTTCACATGCTATTCTCCAAAAATGATAAAAAATAAAAAAAAACATCCATATAAAATTGTTTATACATTTTTACTTGCTTTTGTTATTGAACTTAACAGTATAGATCAAATAATATATCAACCACTAAAATTCTTTTAGGATATTAATGGTACAAGTCTAATGATCTTCCTTTGTTAACGTATATAAATCTCAGTAACTATGCATCTAAAAGCATAATAATATATAATAATATAACATAATTTTCAGGACGCAGCATGACGTGAGCATGTGAATATTGATAACCAGTTACAAAATGACAAAAGCATTCCTCTCATAAAAATATTGTGAAGTAATATGATTTTTTTTTTTACCATATTGTGTCTTAAGCCCAAATTTACATGGACAAATCAAGATTTCCTCTAATTAACCCAAAAATATTGTTGATTGCCAAATTGGACCAGGACTACTTCTCGTCAAAATATAATGTAAAATCATAGTAAAGACTATAAACAATCTAACACAAATCTATGGAGAAAGTGCTGCACTCTAGCTAAGATTATAAGGTACGTATTTGCGCAAGGCATTTTTAGAACAATGAGACTTATTCAGGACAAATGAGGATGGGTTTCTTATCGAGTCAAGGTTTCTTCCTATCGTCATCTCAAGGAGTTTTTTTCTCGTCACCATATTTTTTTATTCTCAATTTTATTCTCAATTATTCTCAATTTGAATTCAATTAAACTTAATACTATACAAGTATGAGGCAGAATTTGTCAACAATAGAAACCTTAAGGTTAACACTGCAATTTCAATTTAAAAAGAAAAACAGAAAATAAATAAATAATGTATTATATTATCTAAATAAATTAATAAATAAATGCACAATGTTAGTGCTACGTCATGTGTCCTGCATAATATACAGGTCATTAGCATAGAAGACTAGAAGACTACATGGATAAACTACTTTATTTCTTTCGAATCATTTACAAAATGTACAATTAGATTACCAAAATACATCAAGTTTTTAATCATTTTTTACACAAATCGACACTGTACAATACAGTTTAATGAAGCTGGGTAACACACAGACAGTCAACAGCATCTCCACAGAGTCACACATAAACGATACATTTCAAAACATCATCATCTTCCAGATCTCACTCGTTTCCACATTGACATAATTGACGTCTGACTGAATGTTTCGTCTGACTGAACCAGACCAATTTAGGACCACACTTTTATTCACAAGTAACAAAATGGAAGTAAGTATAGTTCCGTGTTAGAAAGTGTAATGGAGCTAAAATAGTCTGGAAAATCATATTTAAAGGCATTAAGGAACACACATCATATTTGATGAGTATGTAGAAATCAAAGGTAGCAAACTAGTTAAAGTGATACGAACTCAAATTTTCACAGATAATTTCGCAGGTAACTCACAGGTCAAATCTTTCTGTAGATTAAATATTTCTTTTATTCATCATTACAGGTCAAATAATTTATTTGTAAAGAAATTGTCTGTAAGCATTCCTTTACAGTTCCCTAAGTATTAACCAGGTATGTGTGTAGAGAACATTTGAAAGTACTGGGTAGTGTTTCTGGTAAAAAAAATAATAATAATAAATAAATAAAAAAAAATAAATTTAAAAAAAGTTCGTTCAAAAATGGAAAAAAACATTTTAAATAAAATACATTAGGAGGCTAAACCAGTTCTAGCAATTAAACAAATACAGAATTGAAGTAGTTCTGTGGTAGGTGGGAAAAAAAAGAGTCTGCTGTGTTCTTCAGTCAGCTGTACTCAATAATAATACTAAATAATAATCCAGAAGTGTGAAGAATGTGATTTTTAGGCATGCATTTAGGGTATTTTCAAATGAGAAAAAAATGTCTGTTTTTTTGTTTGCCATAACCAAGCTAGCTAACAATCTAGTTAGCTATAGACAGTATAACTGATTTCTATCATGGAAGGAATAAAAAATACCTACCCAATTATACTACAGACATACCTGGCGCTTATTTAGAAATTATGGGACTGTATTTTTAAAAAAAAAAATTTTTTTTAAAGGAAGGAAGCAAGGAAGAAACTATAAATAGACAAAGAAATAAACATAGAAAACTTTTGACAATACAAAACATAAGAGAATAAATTGACTTAATAACAAAACAAAGTATCTTGTACAACAAAGAAAAATTGGAAAAATATTAGAAAATGCAAACGTAGACTCATGCTCTGCTTGACATGTTTAGGCCGGAAGAAAGATCCTTACTGGAAGTGCATCCACAGTGGGAAACATGCAAACACATTCAGGTTTACAGGATTTACAAGCGCCCACTGCAGATTATCATCTGTGTTCCTGTTATATAAAAAAAAAATAATTAAAAAAAAACTATAGAAAATCTCAATATCTCTGCTGATATGACAATTCTTTCGATTTGTAGGCTTCACAGTACATCTCATCAAAGCTGCATACCTATTCATGTTATCTACAATACGGTACAACTGACCATAGATAGAAGAGAAGTGTTTACTGTGTTGCATGCGTTGTCAAGTCAGACTATCGGCAGATCAGGACACATTCAGCTGCACTAGCATTGAAGTCTAAAGACAGGATCCAGGAAGACAGAACTGTACAACACTTGAGGCTCGCTGTAGATGAGCCATGTACAGGAGAAACACACCTGAATAGATTTCACCTCATGAGTCCTCTAACAATGTTTCGACGTTACAAAAGAGGCACAGACTTTTATGTGCATTCATTTTCTTCAGCTACATGTCAGAATTGTTGGTGTTTGGTTTGGAATTGGATGAGGAGAACTTGTTGCTCTGTTAAGTAAGAGTAATGTACTGTACAGTTTACTGTGCAAAAGGATTTAGTGGGGAATTAATCTCATACCATAACGATCAGCCAACATGTTATTTTTATATAATCTATTTTCAGTAATATGTACTTAAGTTAGGCTCTATTATCGCTTACTGAATGTTTCAGCAACTGCTGTATGAACAGTCATTCCCGTTATTTCTCTTTCTTAAACTTACGCAGCTTCTCGTGTTATGTGAGAAGCATCTATAAAATCTATATGATCTAAAGCTACAACTTTACCACTGACACTGGAGACTCCTTCCAAACTAAATACCAAATAAATATATAGTTACAGAAAGCATGACCATACAAACGTCATGTAAAGCAACTGCCACACAAGTCTTTGCGTAAGTTGTTACTACGAGGGACGTTCAAGTCAAACTAGACTTTTGTGCAGAATAACAGAACACAGTTATGAGAGTAAAAACTGGGTGAATGCACTTATTCACAAGTGCCTGGATTCCATCAAGGTAGAAAGTTTTCATGGTAGAAAGAAAGGCCAAGCCATGATTGGTCTGCCTGCTTCACATCTAAAACACTGGGCTCCCAGGAACTCCGTTAATGGACCAAACATGTGGAAATGGAGGACGTTGCAATAACTCCCTGACGAGTTCCTGTAATTGCTAGTGGTGTTTGTAGAATGATTGTGTGTCCGGTTCCCACACACAGACGCGTCTCTTCCACAAGTTGGCAACAAGTTATCTATCAATTTTCGAAGATCAGGTTTTGAATTTTCACGGGAACGACTGCAGTGGGCTCTGAGCCACCACGGTACAGGATCATCGATATTCAAAGATTTCACTGCAACCAAGAGTCTCATCACTGTATTGTGCTTGAAGTCTTCTGTAAATGTCAGCTGGTTTGTAAATGCCCTTCACATTAGATAATTACTATCACTCAGGGTTGACCTGCATACATTGTCGTGGTATAAAGGATGATATAACACTGTTGGCTGAAGGCATGTACAGTACTGTACTAATGATCGGTTATATACTATATTGTGATATGAAACACTTTCGATAAAGTTACCTACTGTAGATATGCAGTATTTATGAGCCACTTTGTGCTTTTAAGATAAAGCTACCAGGCAAGTATCCAAAAGTTATGGGTAAGTAAAGATCATTTTTAAATATGAGAGTGAGAGCATACAACGCTGTGCTCAGTCTTGATGTTCATGATTTCATTAATATTTCATTTAGTTGTTGTGCATCTCCTGAAGAAGAAATCTCAGTTGAAGGAACCAACAAGGGACCTTTGTTTATGGGATTTAACATTTGATTGATGTTTAAACTCACAACTTTCCAATTACTTGCCCAACTACCACAAGGTCACAATTTTTAAGACTGTTCATGGAGTAATACACTTATCACTTTTACATCAGGCAAAGATTATCATTTTTAACTAGAACAGTTCTTTTTTTTTTTTTTTTTTTTTTACACAAAATACATTTTTTACAGAAATTTCATCAGTTGTGCAAGTTCACATTTAGACATTGTTAGGACTCTTAATTCTTTGGTCTGTCCTTCTTGGAGATCCCTTAAAGGGGAACCTCATGAAAAGTTTTACTTTCACAGAAAAACTCTATAAAGGACAAGTCCTAACCATCCATAGAGCTTTTAGGATTTCTTTTTTTCTACATGAGGCAGCATACTTAAGATAAAGCTACTGTATTTCTGCTACACATCTTGGTTTTTCAAGCAAATGGATTTTTTTTTATATTTCTTTTAAATTTAGTGGCATTGTTATGTTAGGCTCTGACCATGGTCCAGGTGAATAAAAATGGAATCCATGTGGATTCTATATACAGTACTGTTTGATATTTCACAGGAGATAATTAACAACAAATTAACAAATTAGAGTTACAGTAAATCCAGAGCCTATACTGGGAACATAATGGATGACTGGTAAAACCACTCATTTATACTTAGAAGCAGTTTGGAGTTGCAATTCAACCTGCTGGCATGGTTTTGGGGAGAAACCCATATGAACAAGATGAAAAATCAGAAAGCAAATGCTTTGTCTAATTTTGTGACTTATATACATCAGCAGTTATTACCTACAGTACTTTCATTGTGATGCTTTACCAAATAGGCCTGATTTAATACTAAGTCTGGGCAGTCTCGTCTTTAACGTCTTTAATGCATAAATAATGGGAGGTGAGTCAGCAAGAAAATTAAATTCTGTGGCCTGGGAAACAGCTAAATTTCAAATATCTAACTTTTTCTATTAAATTACTGTACATTTGATTTAGCTTCATTGTCATTGAGTACAAAGCCAATGTACAATGTGCTATAAGACAGAACTGGAAATAACTTCAAGCAACTGAGATACTTTTGCTCATGTCTATGTAGAATCAATTAAATTTTTTATAATTTAATTTTTATTTTTTTCTACAGTAACAGTCAAACGTTTGAACACACCTTTTAATTACATGGTGTTCACTGATTTTTTTTTTTTCTACATTGTGAAACAATACTGAAAACAACTGAAATAAAAATAACTGAAAGTTTTGGTCTTGCTTTCTGGGGAAGGTCTTCATGAAAGCTAGTTTTATCATGTTGCTTGATGGGTTTTGCAAAAGCATTTCACAATACTGTTCTTGCAAAAAATGTTCCAGAACAACTGACTTTCCTGTCTTAAAATAACAACTGACTGTTGTTGTTGTTGTTGTTGTTGTTGTTGTTGTTGTTGTTGTTGTTGTTGTTGTTGTTGTTGTTACCTAATGCTATATGTGTTAGTTCATAGTTTTAAAATCTCCAATATTGTTCTAGAATGTTGAAAATAAATCATTAAACAAAAACATTGAAGTAAAAGGTTTGTCCAAATTTTTGGACTGGTATTGTAGGGTATATATTGTAAGTGTGTGTTGTGCCCTGCATTAACTAACTTACCATACTCAGTATTTTCAGGTTGACTCTGGATCCATTGTGACCCTGTACAGGATGAATCATCTACAGAAAAACTAGTGAATCGTTCATTTATTACTGTTATAATAATAATAATAATAATAATAATAATTATTATTATTATTATTATTATTATTATTATTATTATTATTATTATTATTCACTGAGCAAAGTCTCAAAACAGCCTACCTTCTTAGGAACCTTTTTGAAGCTGCATATTTGAGGAAAAGCTACTGTATTTATGCTACATTTCTCTTGATGGTGCTCTGTACTGTGTCTCTGAAATAATGCTGCCAGATATCTGATTCTGAGACACTTGTGGTCATGTCTCTGATTCATTTATTCTGCAAGTTTACCTTATAACTACTGACAATTCTTGACATTTCTTTGGTTCTCACGCTGGTAAATAACAGACTCCAGATATAGAAAATATCATATCCAGAGCCAATTCTAGACCTTTCGGTAACTCCTTCGGACAGGAAAGGATGATGCTATGCTTCATGAGTATCCAATTGAACAGGAAATGTTTATGCACCCCTGAAGTGGACTTTATAATTTAGTTTTTCCGTTTAGATTCTCGTGAGTGGTTTACAGAGCCAAAAAAAAAAAAGAAAGAAAGACTTACTGATTGTGAGCTGCACTGTATTAGTTGCTTGAGAGGAATATTTGCTCTGAAATATGTCTCTCTGTAAGGTCGATAATATGTATGTTTTTATATTCACGACATTTCAGATTTTTACAAAAATAACTTTCTCTTCTAATGTATATGTTAATTGTGTTCAAACTCATTCCATTAAGTCATATTAACAACACGCATATATACAAAAATATCTATTCTACTGAAAATGGTAATGATAACCAGTGTTAGAATTGATACAGCAGTCTGTTTAGTAGTGTATCATACTGTCAGTGTAAATAGCATATATATGGGTTTGTCGGTGAGGTTTGATATCATAAGTCTCATCTACTGTATGACTTGTCACCATCGGAACAGTTTTGCCTCTATAATGAACATCCCTTCAAATGAAATGGAAAATACTTCAAACTTTACAAACTGACTGATCCAACAGTTAGGTACAGAACGTATACATTTAACATTGTTGCTGGTTAAACTGTCTAATGCATGCGTCAGAGGAGATATTTGCTCTTGCTCTAGTGTAAAACTAGCTAAACAATATATCATTTTAAAAAAAAAATATTTAAAAACCTTGTCAGTACTGTATTTGAAAAGTAATATACGACTGGAAGAATCTGAGTATCACATATTACATGCTGTCACAGTACATCTGAAAAGCAGCACGTCTAAAGCCAGAGACTGTCCAAAGCAGGGGTGATGAAAGAGGAGTTGAGGCACACGCAGCCAGAAGCAAGAAACAAAAGCAACACATGTGAATGTGATTGATTTTTTTTGTGTGTGCTTTTGTTGTTTTTTTTTTCCTCTCCACTGAGACTGTGCAGTCCGTTTCAGTAGAGATTATGATTATGGCAGTAGTGTGTATTTGTGAGTGTATCCATGAATATGTACCACAGAAAAGATAAGCAGGCAAGTTAATAGGAGACATTGACCTGATCGAGGTCACTTCCTGTCCGGACTCAAGCGAACGCTCGGGTCAGACTGGGTACGAGCAAAACGGCCGCTGCTGCCACGGCAACCAGCATAACGAGGTTCCAGTCTCCCTCTTCCTCCTAGGGTCAACAGGAAGAAGAGTGTCATTCAGATGTGTACATGCTAATTTGTCAAGTCATTTCTTTACTAACAGATCAGCTTCTATGTATGTTAACATCACCCAAATAATGTACAAGCACTTGAGATGTCAGTGGTTATAGCGTTCTAAACAGTATCTACTTTACTTTTTTTCCTGAAAGGGAAATGTTCTGTTATAGGGTTCGACTTAGAAGGTTTAGGTTCAAAATTAGCTGTGAGCAGCAAGGATGATATACTTTCCCACCCCTTTTAATCAAAGTCTCACTGAGCTCATGTATGTGGAAGAGGTGGGAGATGGGATTTACTCCATCTGTTACCAATTTTGTCTGGCTTACTCCAGCTTTTCAAAAATGCAGGTAGGTGGATTAGCTATGCTAAATTGCCCCTGGGTGTGAATATACAAGGGTGTTCCTTGAAGTGCTTCGGTCCTGCCACGCTGAACATGCAATTGAAGATAAAGAAATGAACAAAAACAACATGTGAGTTTAAGATCAAATGGGATATAATTTAAAAAATTCTCCAACCAATGGAGATTCTGGGACCCTTGAAAGCCTACCTTGTTAAAATCAGCTATTTATAACACAGCATTTTTAAGTCACTCAGTACATTCATACATGAAAAGTAAAGTTAAGATGTGGTTATACAGTAGCTCGACTAGGCCATTTAACCGGACTACTGTCTTTGTGCCATTATATAAGCACAGCAGAGGAATTGATTTATTGACTGGAGCATGTCCAACTCTGTTACAATAGGTGGCCAAATCCAATCCAACCACCACCAGGTTGCCACTGTTGGGCCCATGAGCCCTTGTCCCTCAACTGTTAGATGTAAAATGAGATAAAATAAAAAAGTCGCTCTGGATAAGGGTGTCTACCAAATGCCGTATGATGATGTAATGTAATGTAATGTAATGTAGGGTGGCGCATACAGTATGTCCCCTTTCAGCTAATTAGGATTGTATTCCTGGTTGGCCCATTATATCAACAAACAAGTTAGCTATCAAGAGTAAAAAAATTTTTAAAAATTCTCATACCGTCCTGCCCTATAAGGGATGTATTAGGTTGGTCCCGGCTGCTCAGTAATGCTGGAAAAAAAAAGGATTCATATTTTTGAAAAGACTGCTGATCGCTACAGGTCTCCGGGTGCACATGACACGCATGTCATTACTGAGTGTGGCAACTGCACTGCATGAAATCTACACCTCTAATAGATTCATAAATCTCCATTTCTGACTGCTGTATGCACAGCACAGTATTTTGTGCTATACCACATTTATCATGATCAGAGTTCACCACTAGTTCAGGCTCAGGTCGCTGCTTGAAAAGTTTTCATAGCAGTTTATATATTCACTCAAGGTGTCAGCACCAGTGAAGCCAGAATGGCCAGAGGCAAAACATATCTGCTCGCTGTGATTTTATTACATGAAAGACCCAAGCGAGTTGAAGCGGTGATCAAAAGGAAAAGTAGCAGAAACACTTCCATGCTGGATAAGTAGCTAAGTTGAACTGATAGTTTAAATCAGATGTAGAACTCTTTCTGTGTTTTTCATGATTTTTTATGTCATACGTCAGGCTGAAAAAAAAAACAGTAAATCAGGATGCGGTTCGAATACATTATTAAGATGTCTATGTAGAGAGTTATCTTTTTAGAAATAGCTTCTGTGGTTCAACTGAAAAACTTTCTACATTGTTTGAGTTTGAATACTGACATTTACAGAAGACTTCAAGCACAGTACGCTGATAAGACTCTGTGTCTGTGTGTCTGTGAATGAGCTTTGGCTCTAATCCCACTGCAGTCATTGCCATAAACGTTCAGCGTGTGGAACGTCTGATCCTTGAAAATCTAATGATAACTTTTCATAAACTTGCAGAAGAGACGCACATGTCTGTGGGAATTGTGCACACAATCATTCACCAATACCACTTGCACATTACAGGAACTTGGCTGGGTTTGGGGCATTAAAGAAGCTCCCGAGAAGCCGGTGTTTCAGACGTGAAGCAGACAGTCTGATCATCATACCGAGAAAACTTTTTTACCTTGATGGTATCCAAGCACTAGTGAAACACTGGGATGAGTGCATTAGTGTAGCAGAGGATTATATAGAGAAATAAAGGGAGTTTTTACTCTCATAACTCACTTCTGTTCTGATTCTGAAACAATGAAAAGTCCTAGTTTGACTTGAACGGCCTTTGTATGTGCAAGGACAGATAGCGCTTTACTCTGAGTGTGTTTCCACTGATGCAAGAGTTAACAGGTACAGTTGGTTAGCGTCACCTGTCTTGGAGAAAGTCTGTTAGCCTTTAACCTCTCTTCTAAATGGTGCATGACAGAGGAGAGACGTCTGGTGCGTGGGAATGGACAGGGGATCAAAATGGAAAGAAAATAGAGAACAATCCACCCAAAAAGTACTGTTTATTCAGTGCTAAGACCTAAAGTTTCAAGTTTTAAGTTTCATCAAAGTTTTCAAAATGTGCAAAGTTTAATAAGACCACTTTTTAAACTATTGACCTTGATTTAACCTGCAATCATTAAAAAGGAGGTAGAAGACCAAAAAAAGAGCAGGACTAGAATGAATTCCTAAGAGGTCCATTCTTTACAGAGTGCCAACAAATGAAGGTTTTCCTTTCTGAAAGAAAGATCCTGTGTCTTAGTAGAAATCTGTAGAACTTCTCAACCATTAAGCATCCAGTGAAGACATAAGGATCCCTTAAGGAGTACAGAATGCAGTATTATGGATCTTGGTGGGTTTTGTGTGCTCAGGTCCTCAACAGTTCAAGTCATCCTAATTGGGTCTTCCTGAAATCTTCTCTTAAAGAGAAACTCTGTTATAGGTTTTCACGCAGAACCTTTAATGGTTTTCCAAGAAAACTGGGCTAAGAATCTGTCAGGGTTATTCCGAAAGTGTAGATTTATTCTGTGGATTTTTTTTTATTGATTCTGTGAACTTCTATATTAGTCTCCAAATGCATCCGTGAGGCGCTTTTACTGAATTTTCTTCTATACTGAATTCTTTATTGCTTCATTCTATAATTACAAATATCCAGCCTGTTTAAGTATTATTGCGAGTCGGATAATTATAACTATCAGATAGATATTGATTTGTAGTGATAAAAAAAAAGACTACAAATATGTACTTCATCAGGTAGTACGAACCTTTTTACTTCAAGTCAGGAAGATAGCATTTTGGCCTTGTATCTTCTGTATGGAAATAACCTTATAGTCATAAGACGTTAATATTTTAAAGCAAAGATGCCTTGAAGACTTATATAAACAATGTGTACATAAGAAAGACTACAAAGAACAGCAAAGTGTAAGAAACTAAATGTCGATCTGTTTGATGGAACAACTCTATTTGTGTTAATTTATATATGGATATATTTTGTTTGTTTGTTTGTTTGTTTGTTTGTTTGTTTGTTTTCTTCCACAGTTTTTACTGACATTGTATGCACTTTCCCATGCCTCTATTTTTCTGTTCTATAAAACAACCCCTCCGTTGCACTTCCATTGGAACCCTCATGTTTCTATACAACATGCTTTGATGTAACAGACTTAGTAGCAGAAATGGATTAGTGCTTATATACCGCTTTTGATTATAAGCATGCGTGCGTGTGTGTGTGTGTGTGTGTGTGTGTGTGTGTGTGTGTGTGTGTGTGTGTGTGTGTGTGTGTGTGTGTGTGTGTGTGTGTGTGTGTGTGTGTGTCTTTCCACTGGTTCAGGAGCTGACCAGTAAGCATACCGGGACATAACTTAATTCAGCGATGTAATATATTGCTTTTGTAACTAACATACAAACATTTCGCTGTAACACTTCACTTTGTTTTTGCAAAAGTAAATCTTGGAAATCGAACATGTTTTTGTACTTAGTAATGCAGAAGCCATAACACAAACATTGCTGAAGACTTTTGTGCAGGACTGTCCAACAAATTGATCAAGCCACGACAAATTACACATAGAAATGAAGGTTTCGGACATGTTTTTGGCAGAACGACTGTTTTTTTTCCCAGCATGTTTATTAACCTGGCTCGTAACCCAACATGAGGATTGCAGGAAGAAATCCAAAGCAAAATTCAAAGTTACATACAAGCGTTTCCATGTGTTTTCTTGGTGAAATGTGTTTATGGCTTCTTGAACATTGTGTAAGTCGTATCAAAGTACGGTATCAAACAATTCCAGTCATTTTTCTGTACTAAAATCTTAATTCTTTTTTTACTGCACAGCAACATCAGATAGGATCTCTTAGACTGCTTCGTACGCTCCAATGGTTGTGAAGCAATGTGCACGTCTTTAAAACCCCAACAACAGAGTACAGCATTCAACATTTACGCTGCAATAATCCTGATCATTCATTACCATCGAAACATATTGCATTCCTTCATTTTGTGTGTCCAGAAGTCAAATTGAGATGGTCATAGAGAAAGAAAAGGCAAAGCGCCGTACCTTTCCCAGTTTAGGACAAGAGCTCCGTCCAGCAGCACCATATCAGCGCCATTATTACAACCAATCCTATGAAGGGTATGGAGAGAACAGGGGACTCAGATGGAGGACAGGAGTTCTGAGAGGGGATAAAACACAAAAGAATCGCAGGGACAGATGAGGGGAGGAAGTGATGAAAGAGTAAAAAAAACGAGGTGAGAGACAGCATGCATGATATAAAACATAAGAAAAATAATAATTCAACGTGAATATGAGGGTTTACAACGGATAGAAAATGTGTATATATAAAATGTGTGAATGAGGAGATGGAAAAACAGGATAGATAGATAGATAGATAGATAGATAGATAGATAGATAGATAGATAGATAGATAGACAGACAGACATATAGATAGACAGACAGACAGATAGATAGATCGACAGACAGACAGACAGACAGAGAGATAGACAGACAGACAGACAGACAGATAGATAGATAGATAGATAGATAGATAGATAGATAGATAGATAGATAGATAGATAGATCGATCGATCGATCAGCAGGTTTATAAGGAAACATTTAATTAGGTCAAAATTTTATATTGCACAGTGTGTGTGTGTGTGTGTGTGTGTGTGTGTGTGTGTGTGTGTGTGTGTGTGGTGATTGCAGGGGGGTATGGTCACACAGGGGTTAAAAAGCAACAAAATGAAGCAATGGCAGACCACAGGAAAGGGAAAACAGAAAAAAAAAAAAAACACTGCTATTAGAACATGACCCCCAGTGATGGTTAAATTACAAGACGCAGACTTTACAAACATCCCATCAATCATCTAGGGTCAAAGGCCATTTAAAGTTCTTGATCCACACTGTATAATTAGTACATGCTAGCAGAGGAACCCTGACAGCATCACAGTGTAAGCAGGCTCAGAATGATGACAGCAGCACCATGAGGGCGAGCGAGTGATGTGAGACAAAGTCCTCAAGCTGGACGGACAAAATATCTTTCCTGGAGTTAAATATTCCTGACATTAAAAATCCGGAATGTTGAATCTGAGTTCAGGGACATGAGTATGGTGCATTATTTTAGTGCACATTGGTACACAAGCATTAGTATGGTTGAGGAAAGTTAAACTGGTTGTCAGATTTATTTTAAGTTAAGTTTGTTATAAGAGTTAAAATAAGATTTTAATATCTTAAAATATTAGCCTATAAAACCATCCACAGGGACAAATTAATACAGAAAACATAAAGCCCAGGAACAATATGTGCAAGACACACATGAGCTTCCGTTTGTATGTGCAAAAGTTAGTACACCCTAAGGACATAAAGCAAAAAACAAATAAATTGTGTTTCACAGTAAAGCAGGGTAGGTTAAGATACTAATAGCGAAAGTCACAAAAAAGAAATATGTTCAGGATTTATAAGGGGAATTAAATCAGCAGCTAGATCGAGAAAGAAGAATTAATATCTGATTCATGGCTTTATAAGGACATTGTTAGACTGTTAAAGCACACACAAGAGGACAAGTTGAGACAGAAAACATAAAGCCCACAATTAATGTGTGTGAGAAGGTGACCAGCTGATCAAGCTGAGACACACAGACTTAA
>JAAGKR010003213.1:0-31808 GCA_011419295.1 Clarias macrocephalus
AAAAAAAAAAAAAAAAAAAAAAAATTTTAATCAACTTATTGTGAATTTATTGAATGCCCTATGCTTGTGTTTTTAGGTTGAATACACCAGTGGAATAGTTTTACAAATTTTGTATGCAAGACTACAATGACAATAAAGGCGCTAACTAATTATACATACAGTATACACTCAGATATTTTGTTCAATCACTTTTAAACTTAATTACATTGTACATTCACCATGGCATTATTTCAACAAATCTAGGCAACACCATAACAATAAGTTCTGTCCAGCGTTGCAAGAATTTAGGCACAGAACCACTTCATAAAACACGTTCAGTGGTGGCCCATTCATGATGATTTCTCATGCTCCCGGAACAACTCTTTCATAATTTGAGCGTGATGAATCTTGACATTCACGGCCTGGATCATGCTTATGCCACCAGGAAAAAATAAAACACATTAATGTGAAGACCTGGTCATTCAGTACATTCAGGATATCAGCTGACGTCATTTTGCTGTCACATAACTTTGCTGAGCTGACCAACTGAAACAACCCAAAGAAATTATAACACGGCCTCCAAAGGCAATTTGTATGATGGGTGCATTGCTTCATGTGCTTCTCTTCTTACCCTAATCGCCCATCACTCTGGGAAAGGGTCAATCTGGACTCATCAAATCACATGACCATTTCTGCACAGTCAAATCTTTAAGCTCCCTAGCAAACTGAAGCATTTTTATTTGCCTCACTCTGCATCAGTTATAGTTAAAATAATTGTTTCTAGCTGAAAACATATTTGCTTATTTAAATATAAACTGTGACTTTTTTTGGTAATTGAGCATATTAATACATATTCCTGTATATTAGTGTCAAAGTTGTGCATTCTGTTAGTGTATGTACTTTAAACTGTATACCATATATAACAATGCAAATGACAAAGCACTGTATATTACCCCATTTCTCAGTAATTGTACCACTCAGGCAGAGCTGGTGTGAGATTGGGAGCACAGAGGTCAGTCTGTCCAGTGGGAGTTTTTCTCACTCTTTTGCCAGTAGAGGATAATATAGTAACACTCTGTGTGGAAGGCATCCCAACAGCTATTGTGCCTGTTTTAAAGACCAGTTTTATTCATTTTGCCAAAAATGTTTAGTTTGTCCACTGTCTACTCAGTGTTCTTCTTCCTCTTTCTCTCTTTTTTCTCTCTTTCCTCTTTGTGAAAATCTATGTGGGATCATATTGGTCAAGGATGTGGTACATCTCCTTGACCACTTTATTGCCAAACACATTTGCATATACAAGGAATGTGATGGTGACAGAAGCTCCGGAGACGACGACAACAACACACACACACACACACACACACACACACACACACACACACACACACACACAAGAATTCAATTAACAAGAAATTAAATAAGATATGGGTATTATCAAATAAATATGGTATCAGTGGTATTGTACAGTATTCCACATAATCCACATATTAATATTGCACATATTTTTACTGCACGGTGGGGAGAACATTTAACTGTTCATGAGGTAGATTGCCTGGGGGAAGAAACTGTTCTTGTGCCTGGCTATCCTGGTCTTTGGTGGTCTGATCCACCGACCAGAAGGCAAAAGCTCAAGGAAACGATGGCTTGATGGCCCACGAGATTTTCTGAGCCCTTTTCTTCACTCTGGATATAAACAGTTCTTGAAGGGTAGGCAAGGGAGCACCAATAATCCTTTCAGCAGTTTGAAGCATCCGTTGTATTCTTCTCATGTCTGGGATTTTGTAGCTGAGCCAAACCAGACAGTTATTCTCTCTGCCAATCCTCACGCTGCTCCAATATTTCGGCGACCTTTACTTCTGCCTGTCGTATGCGCCTTCGCAGCAGATCCGGGGTTTCGGTAGCTAAGAGCTTGGCCTAACATGTCTGTTTTGCCGTAGAGGGGACTGCTCACTGTTACATTGGTTGAGGGACTCCTGCGGCACCATCACAGTATGACATAAAAATTGACGCTGCCTAATGGTACAGGTGGGGAGAATGGATATGCAAAAAGAAGCAACCAAAAAGTGGATGTTAAGGTCAATAGCAAATGATCAAACTCAGGGGTTAATGGTACAGTGTGGAGAAAGACAAAACAACAATGGCAACATCAGTAGCAGTATTAATTAGCAGACTAAGACTTGGACACAGCAACCTTAATAGCACTCTATTTATAGTAGGCAAACACCCAATGGGACGCCTGTGAGGAATGCCAGGAAAGTGAGACTGTGGAGCAATGTATTGCTCTCGGGCAGGAAATATAGGCAGGAGAGGCTAGATATGGTGGCACAGCTCCAAGAACTAGAAATAGTAGAAAGGATTGTTTAAAGTTTTTTTTAATGGGGAGTCAATGATCAGGGAAGGAATCATTGAATGTTGCTTTCGTGGAAGACTGGACTGGAAAATTGACTTTAAAGGACAGGGAAGCTAAAGAGATATAGAGATCTGTGGTGGCAGTGATGTAACCTACAGAACTCCAAGAGATGCTGGGTGGAGATACTGAAAGGAAAACGTGTCAAGAAGAAAGATTGTGTTGGGGTACTGCATAAATCAGACGAAAGGTTCAAAACAATTTAAGAGGCCGGGAAGATGAGGGGAGAATTAGACCTACAGTTGGCAGTAATGGATTACAAGCGCTGTTAAACAACAGATAAGAAGATTAAGAAGAAGCCAAATGCCAAATACCAAATACAAATACCAGCAAACACTGGACGGCCATCACCCACCAGCCAAACACTGCCAGCACAAACAGAATTTCTGTTTTTTTTCTTATTTTTTTAAAAATACAGTATATATAGATTAAAGCTTAAATGCAATGTTACGTCAAGTTTAAAGAAGACAATGACTATTTTAGCTGTGTACCACACATGTGAAATTATCACAACAGTTGCTAGGCAGCCTGATTTCCCAAGCTAAATTGGTGGTTGCCACACATCTACCTACACCACTAGTAGTGACTAACCCCTAGCTCAAAAAACAAAACAAAACAATCAAACAATAACTTTTTTGACAGCAAAATTCTGACAGGGACAACACAACATAAAAATGGAAGAAAGAAAATACAAGTCGATATAAAAATTGCACTGAATTGAGAAATAATTTTTCCCGCGCCCACCTCGGAGAATTGTATTGCTATTTGTCTCCCCCTAGCGATGATTCACGGCGGCGCATAATTTGGGCCAAACGGCTTTCCGTAGTTTCAACATTAATCACGTGTCACTGGCAGGAAGAGGAAACAATAGGTTAGCAGACACCAGGGCAGCCCGCCTGTCAATGTAGCTGCTTTATGAAACAAGTTTTGGTAGCCAACCTGCTGGAGTCGTTTTATTTGTAATCAGAAATGTGTTACTACAATGTGTTATTCTCTTAGCACCGGCGGGCAGCAGATAGTGAGATCTGTGTGGGATAGAAACGCAGGCTGATATCTGATCTGCTCTCTGTACTTTGACACAATGCCATGGGGAACTGCTGGACTCAGTGCACTGCGATATTCAGGAGAGAGGCGAGCAGGATCCAGAGAGGAGGAGGGTAAGTGTGATAGATATGGCTATAGAATTGAACTTTGTTTAGTCTTTGTATTCGTAAAGTCAAAACAATGAGATTACGTTTCAGGAAGATGTGGCCATGGATACGTTAAGACACAAGTTTAAATTCAAGGTTTGTTGTGTTTAAGTAAAGGGAATAACAAGGGAGAAAGGCTGCGTCTTAAGTAGGTAGAGCTGTGTGTGCGCGCGCGCGCGTGTGTGTTTGTTTATTATTTTTGTCTTTAGATTGACAGCTAGCTAGCTAACAGATGTGCTGTACAGAAAACAGGGCCACGCCCCGTAACCCCTCCCTCCTTCTCCTGGTTAGCATCCGGCTACATGTCTAATCAACAGCAGCGTCAACTCCTGTTACACAAACAAACACATTCATAATTAATAAAGTTTCTGAAACCTGTAACTTTAGACATGCTAAAATGTCAAAAAACATTAATATGTTATGTCACTCATTCATAAAAGGGATAGGGCTGGGGAAGCTCATCGGTTAAGGTGTTGGTATGTGGTTCAAACCCCACAGTTGGGCCCTTGAGCAAGGCCTTTAGCCCTCAACTGTATAATGAGATAAAAATGTTGCTTTAGTTAAGGATGTCTATAATTGTCAGTAAAAGAACCAATAATTCATTCAATCTTTTTTTTTTTAACAGGTCGAAATACTTTAGAAGTAGCACAACTGGAGAACACTATACAATAGAGGTATAGTCTACCATACACATACACACACAATGTGTTCTTTATTTATTTATTCTTTCTTTTTATTGTAATTGTGACTCAGACTGACTTCATGTCTTCATCTGTTTTTGTGTTGCAGTTTGAGAATCTTGTGGAGAGTGATGAGGTAAGCGCTGAATCATTTCCCAGATACCCTCACATTTGGGAATGACGTCTCACATTCTCTCTAATAATAAATATCATTTCTTCTTCTTTCAGGGTGAGAGTTCACAAAGTTGTGCCAGGTATGGTGTTTTGTTCTGTTTTCCTCACACAGAATACAAAAGCAAGCGTTTAGTGTATGTTTAGTGTGAAGTGTAGTTTTATGCTGCTAAAATGAGTCCTGATAAGGAGGGGGGGGGGTTTGTGGATGAAATTAGTAGAGATGGTTCAGTTATGAATCACGATTCATTTTGTATGCTCATTCTCGTACCGCTACACTGATTCTAAGATTGATTTTTTTTAAATTTATGTGTTCTAGAGATGCTTCAGTTAATCAGCCAGTGACTGGAATTGGCTGTTTGAACCACATTGGAATAGTTAGATATTGATCATGTGAAGTGGTGCAACTGAAACGTATTTTTATGGCATTAAATCAAAAGTTGTGCCAAATTAGCCGTGAAACGCACTCATTACACATGCTTACACCAGTCTCAAAACACCCCGTGTGCTAATTAGTCTCAAAACAGTGGCATTTGAGAAGCTGGGTCATTTGAGTTAGTAAAATTATGCTTTTTCTTCATAACCCTAAAGGTGGTACGCTTTAAAATATTTAAATATTTTCATCTCATTTGGTTGGAGCTATATCAAGAGATACATTCAGCTCAGTAAAATGTAGCTTTTTGTTCAATTTTAAATTAAATATTAAACCTTTTTTTGTATTGATGTAGAATTATGATATTTCAAATTGTCATACATACAGAATCGCAATTTTAATAAAATTGTTACCAAGGTATTGTGATACATCGGACGATGACTAGTGATTCTCATGTCTACAAAACAGATTTTTGGGCAACATGATTGCTTATGTTTCTCAAAATCTTAATTGTTAATGTTGTTTTAAACCAAAAAGCACAATAACAGGAAATTTTATAATATTCTGTCAATAATGTCAAGTCTAATCTTATCTAAGTTATGATTCTTTTGTCTACACTTACCAAGTTGTCTATGCGCAATTATCCCTAGATGTAAATGAGTATATAACTGTGTGTGTGAATGGTGCCGCATGATTGACTCCATTGTGTGTTACACACTAGGATAAAGTGCTAACCCCTAGAATGAATGAGTGATAGATAAAATGTAAAAAAGCTCGACATCTATTGACTAAATGACTGGGGGTTGGGCTGGTTTGGGGGCAAGAGGGGTTCCATCATGTACCATGTGGGACTTTTAACGTGGCAACCTAGTTTTACCACTTAATTTTGGGGAAACAACCCTAGCCCCTGCATCGGGAAGGGCGCCTGGTGTAAACTAGTGCCACTTACAATATATGCAGATGCAGTGATTATTGTATAACCTAATCCAGATTCACCTGAAAAAGAAAGCCACTAAATCTGGCAAACATTAAAAAACGGAGAACAATCATTGAAATTGTATGTAATATTTCAAATATTTGTGCTTTTTTCGAACAATCATGTTTAAGGGACCAGCTTTTGACAAAATATACAGCATTAAAAATAAAGGGCAAGGTCTCAGATTATTTTAAAGTTCAGAATAGAAGCACCTGAGTAGCTGCTGAAATCTACAGCACTGTGCAAGTTTTGATCCACATCTCATTTCTTTATACTAGCTTAATTAAATCATGTAGATTACATTTAAATAAATGGGAGCAAGTATGTTAATGTGAAAGGCTATAAAGAGCCTAAAGATACAATTGTTTAACAGCCTTTGCAGCAACCTGATTTCCCCCCACGCAGAGTTCAGCCTCACCAGTATACTAATCATGTGGCTAGACCACCTTTTTCTGTCACATTTCCATGCATTAAGTTAGATAATTTGTCATGCTTGAATGATTCATAGGTCATTGTATGGCTGAACACACAAAAACAATCCTCTGAAACTGGTCAGGCACAGGGCCTAAAGTGAAAATGAGAGCCAAACGAGTCCTTCAGAAAGCCTGGAGAACTATTCCTCAAGACTTTGTTAAATAAACGAAAGTGCCTGTTTTGAAGAAATAAGGTGTGGTTCAAGACTACTGTAGATATCTTGTTGTAAACTGTCTGTGGTATGTTTAAGGACTCAATGTTTCCAAGACAAGACAATGAAGTATGAGCTGTGATAGTGTTCACATTAGATGTGTTAACTGCGGTTGTACTTGTACCGTTTCATCAATATTGTAATAAATCACGGCTTAGAGCAGGTTGAAAATGAAGATGAATTATGAATGAATAATTCTATCAGAGCTCTTTTAGCAAATGCAGGATTGAGATGTTAAATTGTGCAGTCTCAGGAGGACTGTGAAGTCTGACCTTTATTGTATTCGGCTCAGGCCCATCAGTGAGGAGGAGATTGGCCATCTGAAGGAACTACGCTATGCTGCTATTGCCGATAAGCAGACACTGATCGATGATAAGCTGAATGCTGAGGTGCCTCACCTTTTTTCTTTTTGCTGTTAGTCTCATAAAAATTATGAAGTCATGCAAAAATCCTAATCCATCCTAATCAGTACTTTTTCAGTAAAATAGGTTTAATGAAAATATAGTTTAATCCTAAAATTAGTAAGGGCTTAGAAATTCATAGTTGAGCTTACAGTTAATAAGCCTACTTTTAAGTTTTCTTTGTTTCCATGGTTTTCAGTCTGTGTTGCTTTTTATTGCGTTTCATTCCTGCTATTCATTATCTTCATTTGTTCGGTTTCGTTATTGTCCCCTTTTTTGTTGTTATTTCTGCCCAGTTAGTGGCACAAGAGGAGAAGTTAAGGCTAGAAGAGGAGGCTATAGTCACAGCTCAACGCGAGGCTGCGAGACTCGCAAAGGAGCGAAAGCTAAAGGAGGTGAGGCGTCCACACTGAGCACGCCCAACCCTTCTCTTGCCACACTCCTGTCTTTCATTCTGCTGCTGATATATATTTGCAAAAAAATAAAAAAATAAAAAAATAAATTATATATATATATATATATATATATATATATTATATATATATAATTAGCACTACAGCTAATTATATAAGCAAAATAAGATTCCACTCCCCCTCCTTAACATCTGTTCTTTATGTTGCTTGTATCCTCATTTGCACTCATTTTTTTATATTGATTTTCCCCTTCTTATTTATGCAGAGTTTAGCCTGCAGGACTCACAAAATAAAAAAAAATGTTGTAATTAAATGTAATCTGGCTGTTTTGTGTGAGATTTGAGAGAATGTATGATCAACCATCTGTCTAAGTGGGTTGTCGTTACTAAAGTCATGTGTGTTTTTGGAAGCAGCAGCTTGCACAGAAGAAAACCGAGACAGAGGGCAGCAGCTCACATTGCAAACAGTAAGTGTGACTTGCACTTGGACACTAACATATTATGTAATACCCTGTAATATATGGAGTACAGGATCAAGTCTAAATAAAGATTATACTGCATGTGTTAAAAAAGAGGATACAGGAAAATAAAATTGTATTCGTAGAGAAAACCTGAGAATGCAGTTTTTTAAATGTGTGTGCTTTTTACATGTAGTCGATCAGAGGTATGATGTAATTCCTGTCTAGACATCAGCTTATAGCATTCACAATATGTACATCACTAGAATACAGTCAGCTTGTGTAAGACATAATGTGTGAAATCTCCTTTCACACTGTTCCGTCTATCTGAGACATGTGGTTCAACACAGCATTTATTTATTATAAATTTTTTTAAAGGATCCAGTGAGGTTTCTGGTATTGTAGTACTTCTGTGAAAATGCCTTGAAAGATACATGACTATAGCGAAAGCAGTAATAGTACAGGAATCCAGTGGAATTAGTGTCAGTATTGGTGATGGAGAGAGGTAGGTAGCAGGTGGGAAATCAAGAAAATTCATATTTTTTTAAAATCAAAATTAAAGCTTTTTAAAAATCTATCAATCAACAAATCTTTCCTCATAATGAATCTTGAGACTTGACAGGAGGGGACTGTAAGTGTGTGTGTTTTCTTAGCAGGCCATCGGGGGGAGAATTTGAAGCGTACCTGCAGGGTGTAAAGGCTCAGTCAGAGGCATTCCGCAGTAGCAGTAAGTACTCAAACTTCTCATCACATATGTTTTATTTCTTAGATTTTTTGGACTTTTCAATTGGTTAGAACTTCTCCTTCCCCAATATTAATTACCCATCTCTCAGATGTAGTCAGACAGTATGTCGCGATCAGGTATGCACAGAAAACCTGTCACAGGTACATAGTTTTTACATGGAAAGGGTACTTCAGTGTTTCCCATACATAGGGTATACATAGGGTATACTAGTAGTGGACAGTTCCCTCAACCGTGAGAGCGGTGTACTGAGAATCAGTAAATTCAATGGATGCCAGCTACAATGAAAAGAATAAAAAGGATGTACTGAAGGTCGCACATGCTCTGTAGAGTTTCACACGGTGAATGGGCTCTTCTTTAAATAAAAGGCAGGGAAATTAACCCTTACAACTAGTGATGGTGAGGTGAAGCCTCATTTAGATGTTGAGGCTTCCCAGCCAATATTTTTGCCAAAAGGATAATTTCATGAAGCTTCATTTAAGGGACCTCTAGTGGACAAATTTTGTTTAGCAGTTAGATTGTAACATCGCAAGTCAAAAGATTTTGTATGCATTTTCCTTCTTCGTATATTATAGAAAGTAAATGTAAAGTTCATTGTGAAATGAAAAAAAAGTTTTCCTGAATCGTTATTTATGAATTTAAGAACAAAAACTTTTTGATTGATGATTTTATCTTCGTTTTTCGTTGGTCACATGACTCTCAGGGAAACGCACGCCTCGAAGCAAGGCTTCATTTGGATACGCCCCCTTCTGCTTGATATCAGCTTCGGAGCTTCTGTGTCATAGTAACATCCCTAATTACAACTCACTGTCACTCAGTGTCACTGAGTCATGTCGGCAACACAGCATTGTTCAATGACTGATTTAAAAAAAAAAAAAAAAAAGTTTATACGGGAGTCCTGCCAGTGTGTGTCGACTGAGGAGGCTTTTTGGCATTTGGGTTTTCTAATAAGTCATCAAGTTATCACTACTTTTTAAAATGCGTACATTTTACTGATGCCGCAATATGTGAATGAAGTTGCAAAATGATTATTATTATTATTATTATTATTATTATTATTATTATTATTAATTGTTCACATAAACAACCTAACACGACCATAAAAACACATGATCTTATGATTCTGAGCTATTTCTTTGCATATAATAGGCACCCCATGATAAATAACAGATTTTAGTGATTTTTTTTTTATTGAAAAGATGTTAACACAGTCTCTCTTGGTAATTGAAAAAAATGCACAATATTTTCAGCAGACATTGATGCATCGTTACTTCTTCTCCCATAAATTGAGCAAAAATAAAAGATAACATTATGTTTTTTTTTTCAATTAAAAAAAAAATCTAAATCTGTTATTTATCAAGGGGTGCCTAAACTTTTGCATAAGACTGTATGTGACCTTTTTTTTTTTTTTTTTTGTATAATTGGTTAAAATCAAATTAAATTCAGTTGATCATAATGGCTAGGTTGCCCAGGTGCTGAGAAAAATATGCCACTCTATATTGCTCAATATACAGTATATAAAATATTGCCCCATATATATTTATTAAAAGTAATGCAAAAAATGGCCAAAAATATTCTTTATTTATTTATTTATTTATTTTTAAGGTCCGTGTTCTCTGACAAATAATGTTGTCTCTGTGTACCGAAGAGTGTTTTCGTTCTTAATTATTTTATTTCATCTTACCCTTCACATATGGGTAGACAGAGGGGGCGCTTAGACTTCTTGCCGATAAACTGGGAGTCAGCATTTTGCAAAAGCATAGTATGTGCTGTAGATCAGTGTTTCCCAAACTTTTTTTTTTTATAGAGACCGACTTTTCAAAATGACAAACCATTGTGACTGATTTTGCACTAGGAATGATTTATAAATTATAATTATAAGTTTATATAATTATAAATATATAAATTATAAGTTTTTATTGTTCATAAATGAATGTTACTGATAACATGTATTATTGAAAATATATTCATTTTCAGAGTCAAAGTCAGCAATAAAAACTAGTTCAAAGACTATTTAATTGCTTTTATTTCCTCTGCTGTCCCTCTAACAGGTGGAATTATGACCAAAACTGAAATAGTGGTATAAAACTAACTAACTCCCCCATGTGACTGAAAGGTGCACTGCAACCCAAATAAAATTTCCTGCAACCCACCTGTACAACTCGGTCCAGTGTTTGAGAACTAATGGTATAGACCAGTGATCTCAACTCTTTTGCACCACGGACTAGTTTTATGCAAGACAGTTTTCCATGGACCAGCCATAACATGCAAAACATAATAAAGTGCACAATATATACCATAACACAGAATCCATGTGAGTTCTGAGTTTGTTTCCCTGTAACAAGACGTTTCTATCTAGAAGTGATGGGGGACAGGTGACACGTGCAGTGTATTAATTTTATCCGGTCTGCTCCGTAATTTATCTTTTTTGTTGCTGTCACTGCAGAAGACAATCCCGTCTCACAAAGATAGGCTGTTGGAAATGGAAGCAGGATTTTTATTGCTTTTGTGGAAATCTTGAGTTTAATCCAGGACATCAGCAGAGTCGAAGGGACCACTGGACTGTAGACCAGTCACATGCAGTGAATACATTTGGAAGGGTGGTGGGTCTATCTTGGCCTCGTATGCCAAGGTGTGTGTCTGCAACAAAGTACTTAAAGTGCAACATAAAATGGCTGCCTGAGCTACTGTTTGTAAGCTAGATGATATTATGTATTATTTTAATTAAAGTAATGTAAATAGAATATACTTGTAAACAGTAGTCAACGTTTAACTCCACTAATATTTTAAAGAGAAGGACTAACCTTCATGATTTTAACTCGGCCTTTACCTATCTGAAACGGTGTTTTTATATAACAGTATAATGAGCTAGCTTAAATATCTAAATAAGCAAGATCCTAGAAAAAAAAACACAGAACTCCCGGCTGAGAGTCTGTTAAATAATTTTACAGCAGGACAAGACATGCCTTTGCTAAAGAACTGTTCAGAGCATCAGGTCCATGTTATACATGTTATGAGGATTGACTGTCATGGCTAATGCATTCAATCACCTCATTAGCAACACCGTTTTATTCGTCACTGAGTAATTCCTGTAAAATGTGTTTATCATGAGGAAAAATATTGGGGAGGGGGGAGGATGTTTCCCTGGGCCCAAAAAAAGTGTGGGTTAAAATTGGACTGCAACCTGCAACTAGAGGGCTTTGAGGATGTGTTGGCTACAGTTTGACTCTTGGACGTCAACTCTTATATATAGTCTTTGACATTATAGTTTCATAGGAATTATATGGATTTAAGCTCTAACGTAGGTACATACTGTATACAAAATGTTATATTATTATATAAAAAATGTGGTATCTATTATCTTTTAAGATTACTATTATTCCCCCAGAGAAAATGTGAAGATGTGTGTTTTTTTTTTTATTAAGGAAACAAGCAAAAACAAATGTACTATATTTCAAAAATGATTAAAGTTATCTATAATGCAAACAGAAGGTCACACAGTCAAATAACACTCAACAGTCAACACTATACAGAAGATTGTAAATGAGATTGTGTTTACAAAAAAATTATAGTACATAAATCTGATCTTTAATAATGTATTTTTAGTTTAGTAAGTAATTATGTTCTATCCAACTTAAAACTAACTATTCATCAATATTTAGATTTTAAGCGCAAATTCTTACCAGATCAAATGTAAATACTAAAAAAGCATTAGTGGATTGCAGACATTGTAAGCCTTAGACAAGACAACTGTCAGTGGATATCTTCCTCTTATTATTTCATAAGGTTGTCAGTTACAATCCTACTTCTTGTCAGATGTTTTATCATTAATCACTCCTTTCATGATGAGATAATAACCAGGAAACAGTTCTAATCAAGTACTGTGTGTTTATCCAGGGCTTTCCTCTGATGCAAATCTGGTGACTCCTAACACAGAGAGCAGCTGGGACTTCACCTGCAGGACTCGCTCCACTAATGATGATGCGACTTCGCTAGATCTTGAGTGGGAGGATGAGGAGGGTGAGAAAGAGTTTATTTATTACAGTCACACAAAAAGACAGAACCATGTACCTGATAATGCTGACTTAAATGATTTTAAGTGGTAACTTGGAAGACTTTAAACCCAGTAGTTAACAAATAAAATTCGATTCATACCATATACATACATGCACTCACATCACGTCATATGCTTCTAGAAGCTTACACCAATTTTAGTATCAGTAATCATAAAGAAATATGAATAATTTGCATTTGAAATTTTTATTTAAAGCGAGCCAGTATAATGCTGAAAAATGTCCATTTATGGGGCACATACAATCTCTCAAACAGCTGAAGTTAGCAAATTGAAATTTTTAAGGAAGCAAGATTGGTCACTCCCATGTTGCATAAACTTCAGAAGTAGACTTCTTTTGCACACACATTTTTTGTATTATATATAACAAAAAAAGCACGAATACTGTGTTTTGGCCATATACATCTGCTCATTTCTTTAATTTATCCAATCAGTAAATTATGTGGCAACAGCACAATGCATGCAGTCAAGATCAGCAGCGGTAGAGTAACAGAGACTAGGTTAAGAGCTCCAATTAGTGTTGACATAAAAGTCAAAGTGGCTTTTGTCTTTTAAAACATATATAGTAGGTACAGCACATAGTGAAACAGAACGCAAGGCAGAACGCAAGGCAGAACGCAAGGCAGAACGCAAGGCAGAACGCAAGGCAGAACGCAAGGCAGAACGCAAGGCAGAACACAGTAGGCTCTCTTAAACACAGGTCAGTGCAGAGTACAGATTTCTGCCATGAGTTTTTGTAAGTCTTGTGCGGTTGCCAAAGCGAACCATCCGATCCGCATGCACAACTTGGCACATGGTTTGCACTGAATGCCCTTCGTGACGCAACCTTTCCTTTTTTATCCGGGCTTGGCAATGGTACTGCATCACGGCATCGGGTGGGAATTGAACCTGGGCCTTCTGTAAGGCAGGTAAGAAAACTACCATTGAGCCACCAATGCCTTTAAAGTTCTACTGTGAGTAAACGTGCAAAAATCAAGGTACAGTATTGTAATATATTAATGATAAATGAAATGAGTTCAAACTTGCAACTTTGCAGGCGCATAATGCAGATTTATGAAGTTCAATAATGTAATTTGCTGAAACATCAGAATGGTGCAAGGAACAAACAAGCAAATAACAAATGGTGAGCAGGAGGTCTGTGAAATGCCTTGGTGTTGATTATAGGAGACTCGCCAGGCCAGTTTAAACTGTCACAAAGTCAGCCAAGACCAGGGGTTTCGGGCTATACTGGCTTTGAGGATTGGAAAAAGACCAGGCAATGTTTTTAGTCGTATAACACAGAACTCAAAAGTCCGTTGCCAGGTAGACACGAATGTTATGTTATACAGTCCTGGACATAGCTTCGAAAAACTATGTACTATGTAAGGAGGCATAATATTTAATTTCATTATGTGAAATCTAATGCATCAGCATTTTTCTTATTTTCTTCTTGTTGTTAATCATACGGCCTATAAGTTGGCATTAAACAACAGAACAGGAATTTTACGTCTGAAGCCTTCATCTGCGATAACTGTGGATTTTGATATCTCAATTTTGAGCCAAAGTAAAATGAACAGTGTGTCAGTAGATTATTAACATTACACCATATGCTGCTCCAGCAAGCATTTCAGCTCACAAAAATAGCAGTGAGGCATGCTACTAAATGCATTCATAGCCAAGTCCAGGCTTGCTCTAGGATAAGTTATACACTCTGACATGAGGAGGAAAGAATTTTTATAGTGCTTCTTGTTAGACCATGGTAGGATTAGCCATTTGCTCAGCAGGAAAGGACTGGGAATGGGAAAGGGCTTCTGGAATGATGAATCAATTTCGCATAGTTTTTTCTTAAAAGTGACAAAACAATGACTGCTTGATAGGGATGCACAACTGAAAAAAAAAGTTATATGTCAATATAATATAATATAATATGTCAATATAAAATGTACTGTATTTAATGAGGATTGACAAATGCAATTTAATTCAATTCAATTTTATTTTATTTACATAGCACTTTTAACAATGGTCATTGTCTCAAACCAGAATTATAGAACAACATCATGTGTGTTAGGCTGCTGGAAGTTCAGTATAACAGAAGTTGTCAAGTTATCATGGAGTCTAGTTCAGCACAGGAATGAGTCAGCACGTACAGAGGACAGAGGGGGTCTGGATCATTGGGAGCTCAGAAGCAGCATGTGTAGATCCAAACCATCATGATATGAGACTTTTCATATATTACCTATAATAAACTTTTACGATTAAATAATTGCAAAGAACCATGTTGTGATTTTTATTTTTATTCCTTTAATTGTACATCACTAATTGACGAATACAGTATATTTAACCATCATTTGTTATTTTATCATGTTGCTGCGTTTTTGGCAGCATTGGATAATAGCATGAAGGAGCAGATGTATAGGTGTTCCTTTTAAAGGGAACAATGGAAGTACAATGCAAGATGACTACACTAGCTTTTGAAAGGCAAGATATTTTAATGTTGCATATCCAATCACTTGTAGGTATGAATCGGACAGGTGCTGCTTGGGAGCGATCTAAAACGGAGGAGGACATCCTGCGAGCTGCACTCCGTCCTGCCGGTAAACAGCAGGGCAGTGGGCCGGCGTCTGCTTCAGAGGACTCCAATGCTCTTGAGTGGGAGAATGATTTTGTCAGCGCACATGCAGAAGACAGTAGTGAGCAGTGTGATGAGGAATTTGAGGGATTTGTTAATCCAGTCCTGGACACTCCATCTGAGGCAGAGTCTAATGCTGACCAGCAGGACAGATAATCCCAGATGAGAGCATAGAAGTCGTACTGAGTGCATCATTTGGCTAGATCTTCTCATTGTACATTTTTTATTTATCCTTATTTACGATTGGGATTTGAATCAAGTGCAATTTTTAAATTCTGGGCTGTTCCGGGAAAGTTATGAGGGTTAGGGTTAGTCATAACAACCCACCTCCTTTTTTTTTTTTTTTTTTTTCATCTTTGCATAATAAACGAATTGTATACCTGGCCTACCTCATTAAAATCAAGAAGGGGTACAGAAGTGCTTAATGTTATATTTTTTGGTAACTTGCTTAAGCAGACTGGTGCCTGATATTCCAGCCATCCACTCAGCATTGAGCTGAATTCTTTTACACATACAGCAAAGTGGAACCTGCAGGCTAAAAGTAAATGGAAATGCATTTAGGGGGAAAATTTACCCTTTGTCCAGTATCGCTTTTCATCAATCCTTATGTTTATCCATTTTGTATCACTGCAACTTGTTCAAATGCCTCTTGAACATCCTGTCTGTAATGTGTACACAAGTGCTTTTAAAGTGTGAAATATACACATGCAACACTTTTGAGTTGCTTTATTTCTCTTTATAGCAAAATTTGTCTGAAAAATATGTTTTGGATGTTTTAGTAGTTCCCTGCCCTATAGTGCCCTACCTGACAATCTTTTTTTTTTTTTTTTCGAAACAAAATCCAGTTTATTTTAAAATGAGTTTACAAGACAAATGTACTGTATTCAATAATTTGATTAAAAAAATGACACAACTGCCATTAACATTTCATAAGACTACAAGAACTGTATGTAATGCAAACTGGGTGTAATGCAAATCTGCTGAGCCTCTGTAGCAACTCAAATTAACCAAATTTATTTGATATGAATGTACAAGACCCTTTTCATGTAAAAAAAAAAAAAAAATATATATATATATATATATATATATATATATATATATATATTTTAAGCATGTTTAGACTCTCATTGTGCCTGTGTGTGACATTGTAACTCACTGCACAGCACACTCTCTTCATCTCGGGCTAACGGTGGATCTAGAGCTTTAATTTTTTGCTTTTAGAATTAAAGGTTGGATATAACTGTAACTAAGCCTTACCATAGAAAGATTTTTTTTTCAAGTCATTGCCACTGGTTTGTGTAAATATTGTTAATGTGTGTGGCATTGAGATACTTTTGGAGCATTCCAAACATTAACTCTTAAATGTGAAGAGTTTATAGAATTGCACACTTTTTTTTCTTCTTTCATTTACACGAGGGTTGTTGTGAATAAAGGAGCACATTTTATATCTATCCACAAATCTCACTGATTAGGAAAGCGTACAGGACAAAGATGAAACACAATATACCTGTAGTTTCGGAAATTTTGTCCTCTTGAAGTTTGACTTCTAATAAAAATGAACCAGATCAGAAACTCTTGTGGAGTGATTTTATTCTCTGCCATATTGCAGCTGCAAATACATTAGTTTTTACTACTACAGATAGTTTATATTCTTGCACGTTACCCAGTGTTTCATAGGATGCAACTCCAGTAGAGGGCAGTACATAACATAATGGATGTTTAGAAGATGCAAATAATGATATGCATAGAAGGAGCAATATTATATTTATTAGGATTGATTTGTCAGAAAGGGTTGCATGGCATTCTGTTAAGACTAGAGCTGAGATCCCCCGAAAGTAATTTTATTCATAATAAATAATAATAATAATAATAACCTTCGGGAGGATCTCATCTCAGGATCTTTCAGCTATAACCAAGTCAGATATGAGACTTGTGGAATGGACAAAGACCACAATCATTAATCATGAATGTGCAGTGGTTCTTAGTAAATCATTGAACAGGATTTCAGTTGTTTAAATGACTATTTCTTACCAGTACAGACACATACAAAATAATATTAACTACAAATAGAATAACTACAGAAGCAGGATAAGAAAAAAATATTTATGTGGTTAAAACCATTTGTAAATCTCAGCTGAGTTTGAGGAAATGTCAGATGCAGAATTCACAGTCCATACTGACAGTGCTGGCATTTCAACACCTGTTTTCTTTTTTTTTTTCCCCCAGTGGATTCAGGTGCATAGGTTTTTATATAAAAATGAACTAGACCTTACCCTGTTTTGTTTTATATCCTGATACTGATTCAGATAAAGATGGTACTGTAACATTGCATTCAACTAATTGATACACACAGCCATAACATTCAGCCATATTTGCAAATGGTCAGCCATAACATGATAAATTAAAAGTGATGTGACTATCATTGATCATCCCATTACAATGGCAACTATGGGTTTTATTATTAAGATATTAGGCACCAAGTAAACATTTTGTCCCTTAAGTATGGATGTGGTTGAAGCAAAGAAAGAAAGAAAACAGTGGGCAAGTGTTAGGCTTTCAGTGACTTTGACAAAACTGCAGCTCTCGTGGGATGTCTTCAAAAGTTATCCACTACTGTAGCTCAAAACGTTTATGCTGGTTCTGATAGAATGGTGTCAGAACACAGTGCATCGCAGTGTGTTGCTTCAGATCAGTCAGGGTGCCCATGCTCACCCATGTCCATTGCCAAAAGTGTCTGCAATAAGCACATAAGCATCAGAACCAGACTACAGAGCAATGTCAGAAGGTGGCCTGGTCTTACAAATGACATTTTCTTTTTCGTCATGTTGATGGTCAGATGTGTGTGTGTAGAGAGAGAGTGCCGTGGAAGGCAATGGTTTTCTGGTAATCTTGGGTCCTGGCATTCATGCAGACCATTGTCATGTAACACCTAACTAAACATTGATTCTGACCAAGTACACCCCTTCCTGAAAGCAGTATTCCCTGAAGATGTTGGCCTCTTTCAGCAGGATAATGCCACACTGCAAAAATGGTTCAAGAATGGTTTGAGAAACACAACAGTGAGTTTGAGGTGTTAACTTGGCTTAATAATACTCTAGATCTCAGTGTAATCCAGCATCTTTGGGATGTGCTAAAAAAACAAGTGAAATCCGCTACTGATGGCTGGGTGCCAGATACCACAGCTTACCTTCACTGGTCTAGTTTAGTCCATGCCTTTGATGGGTCAGGGTGGTTTTGGCAGCAAAAGGGGGACCTACTCAATATTAGGCAGGTGGTCATAATGTTATGGGGTGAAGGCTGTAGTCGATTCACCAACCAGCATGTTTTTGAGAAATGGGACAAAACCTTTGTGAGGCAGCAACATTACCTGCTTTGTCACCCAAGTTGCCCTGATTTCAGTTTAAAATATCCTAATCTGCTTTACATTGTAGTGGAAAGCGTTACGTAGGCCTGCACTTAGAGAAGTCCACACAGCAGAGGGCAGTATTGTCGCAGGAGTAAATGTGACAAACCTTTACATCTCTGGCTACAACCCTGATATTGAATACAAGTTTATATCTTATATCCAATACCCTGTATGTACAGTATTACGCTGCGTGTTTTATCTACGTACAACATTCATTGATTTGGTGGAAAACACATCAATTTAGTAGCCCTGCGGCAGTTTTTCTTTCGGATACCTGGGTTCCTTAAACCGCACTGTTGTAAGCGTCCTATCTAACACCTCTCAACAGTAGCTATACAAGTGTCCAGGCAAGAGGAATAAGCGGCGGAAGCAGAATGAGTGCTGATAAGCTAAACGAAAGCATGGTGCATGTGAATGATGGCAGCTCTCAGTACTCATGCCATAAACACTTGTGGTTATCTGGGCCGAGCATGCCTGGGTCGGTTCATTATTTTGGATATATGGCGTGCTGACTTGATGAATGGCTGCCCAAACTTTCATAAACGTCTTCGGTAAGTCTTGCAACATTCTGAGTTTTAGCAAATGTTTCCGTTTTCCTCAATCGTACAGATTTAAAGGGAAAATATGCCACATCTGTAAAATGGGTCAGTTCTCTTGTCAAGCATCGTGAAGCATGATTTGTTGTAATGGGGCCTTCTATTCAGCACAGTGGCTGTAAGCCTGGAAGAAACAGTGAGTGATGGAGATGCAGGCGCATGCCTCGAGGAGAGACTTTGGTGATCTGTTCTCTCTTTTTTCTCTTTTCTTCTCTCCTGTCATTATGAGCAGGAGCAGCAGCACCAAATGAAGATATATGAATGAGAAAGGACACCTGCTGCAGAACGCAAGCCGCAAAGCAATCTGGGATATATTTTAGGGTGAATGAGTGTGTGTAGAGGAAAGAGTGAGAGAGAGAGAGAGAGAGAGAGAGAGAGAGAGGGGCTTTGTTTACTAGCTTTGTTATGCCATTGGTGTATAGTTCAGGACTTATTGATTACAATATATTATTCCAAATAGAGCTAAATTGTGTTTTCAATAACAAATGTGTTTATTGATCTCATGCATAATAGGCATAAATTGATTGCAAATGAGAGCACAGAGAAAAATAAAACCCCAGCACAAGAAGTTATAATATTTATATCATGTTCATATTCCAAAAAATGTTTGTAACCTTGACTATCTTGGGCACAGTGATGGAATGCTGCTTTTTAAAATGGGTCAGCAGCATCTGTTCAGCATCGCAGAGCAGTGACACTGTCAAGAACACCTTTAACTTTACTGGCACCAGGAGACCACAGAGTGTTCAATTGCAGTCTGCACCTATATGTCACAACATGACACTTACGATTTATTATTTCCTTCCTATATAGTACTTCAAGAGTGCCGCTGCCTCTGCCCCATTTGCCTGTCTCTACACGATCTGCATGTATAGTATATACGTATATATATATATATATATTTTGTTTTTTCTTTGGGTGAGACACAAGCAATATTTCCAACTGAAAAACCCACCTACAGTCACGCATGCACGCAAACACACGCATGCAACATTTTGTGTTGCAGCAACTATCTGAGATCCTTCAAGAGGCCATAAACCCTGTCTGACTGGGATTAAAGCCCATTTCACATGTATTTATTGCCATAAATGAGAGGGTGAGGAGGGTCAGCTGGGCTGAGAGGGGTTTTATGGCATCATCTTTCATTCCAGAACTGACTAACGCTATCTGAACATCTTCTACACGGCACGGGTTAATTATGCACTGGAAAGTGATCTATGTACCAGTGTTTCCTGCAAACACAGGAGCGGTCAATACCTGTTTATTGACATAGGACATGCTACGGTAACATTTTGTTCTTTGTGTAAACCTGCAATACAGTTGATATTTTATGTATTGCATCGAATTAGAGGTTACATTAATGCACCATCCTACACAATGCAATTCGATGAGATACAATAAAGAACATGAAAGATGCAACCTATAAAGTTATTTTAAGCAACACAGCTTGTATATTCTGTATGTGTGGACTTCTCCCTACGACCATGTGGTTCCTCTAGCTTCTCAGTTTTCATTCCACCTCCCACTCATCAAAATCTTAATTGTGTCCAGGTTTAAATGTGTGTGTGTGTACTCCTAGCATAGGTCCTGGATCCACAATGAAAACTAAGGAAATACTGTAAATTAGTGAATAAATACAACAGCATCAAGTCTTTTACAAGTAAATCCATTGCCATCCATTTGTATAGGTCAAAGACAATATTTTTTTTCATGGTCTATCATTAATTCAGCCTTCTGATTAACAAATACATGTAAAATATGGGAAAAACAGGGAAATATGTTTACCAGAGATATGCACTCATGTTTCAATTGTGAGTATGTGAATACTGTATGTCCCTAACTCAAACAATATGTCTGGCTGATGTTGACTCAATATACAGTATAAGCTACATTGGCAAGAGATTTTGCATATAGTGCGTTTGCCGAGAATTTGGCCAAGACTTCAGCATTTAATTGAAAATACCCACCAGACAATGTTTGTTGTTAATACTCATATCCAAAAATAGCTTCCTATAGCCTTGCCTTCATTGCCTCACTCTACATCGTTCTCATAGAGCATCCTGTACATTGGTCAGTCCCATGACCCCTTGTGATACTTATATGGGCATCGGGGTAAGGACCTTTCCCAGTGACAACCCAGCAGCATTGGGGCTCAAACCTCTGACAATCCAATCAGCAACCCAGAGGATCGACTGCCAGAGACACTAGTGCTACACATAATAATTTGGTTTGTGCATAATGAAGAGACATGATTCAGGTTAAGAAACTTTAATGTCAAACTGATTTCAAATCAAAAGCACTCCAGCACAAGAAGGAACATAAACAGTATGAGTAAACAGAGGAACAGTAAACAGTGAACGTCTCAGTCTGGCCAAGGCAGCACACAGTCTGAGAGAGCCTGCAAGAGGGAGAAAAAGCAACATGCACAAATCCTCAGTCACTTCACCACTATATATTTGATCATTTTAAAGTGTTTTCTTTAGCCAGATTGAAGCTTAAGTCTTTGGACATTTGGGTCTTATGTAATAAATGCAAAGCATACAGTATATGCTTAGTGTTTGCTCGCCCCAGTCTGTAGCGACCTGTTCTAAAAATGACAATTTCTCACAAAAGTAACTGATAAATCAGACACACGCCAAATAAAATCCAAGCCAAAACACTCTTAATTCACTGCATATCATGTGTACGTGATGGTACTTGATGGCCGTGAAGTCGGCTTCTATTTAAATAATTCAGAAATCATTTACAGGAGGACAGCTTATTTTTCAGCTGAAATATGGGGTGACGCTGGTGAACAGTGTTGTATACAGTGTACTGATCTCAAAGCAAATGCAAAAGAGTTGTTAGGGGTTAGATTTAAAATAATAATTTTATGTTGCTTTTAAATGCTACACATATGAAAGGTGTGGGCACATCTTGCTTTATTGCCATATTATTATAATAAAAGAGCATTTCGTAATCTTTCGTATATTACTGGAAGAAACATAAAACTTCTCATTTATTGCATTTATTTCTTTCAAACATTTCCATCAAACTCACAGGTCAGCTTAAGGGACAATAATTAATTCATCAGTATCTGGGTCACTCCATGAAAACTGCAGCCAAACTCTGACAGGGTAAACTATGGAAAAAAGACACTAAACACAATATTGGGCCAAAATATTTTGGGTCAAAATACTTTTTTTATTCAACCATGAAATATGAGAAAGCACATTTACCACACTGCACATATAACAAGGACAGGTAGAATAGGAATTTATTAATTTAAAAAATGTATGGGAAACATTTGAACTTTAATAAATATTTGGAATAAACTCAAGATCGGCTGACCTGACTATTACAAGACAGTTCTTCAGTTTACTTTTGAAAGAGTAATTACTATGAATTTAGTGTAGGGTCATATCAAGTATTCTAGTTTAATGATAATATATTTGCAATTAAGCAATATCAAATGAAAGGGAGTGCTGTTGTGCTGAATATCAGCACGGTTGTGATGCGGCTGGAGTAATAATCCACAAAAAACATTCATTATCAACAGATAATAACTTTTATTAATTTAACCAGTTATTTTGCTCTCGCAACACATATCCAACCGTCAGTTGGTTAGTTAGTTAGTGAATTAATGTAATTAATGGGTGAAAATGGTTTAAAAATTTTATTGGTTCTATGTAGTCAAAAGGTTAGGAGAATAAACCAAAAAAAGTTGTTCTTTATGAACCAGCCTGAAGGGATGAATCCCAAATAGTATTGAATGTAAAGCATTAACATAAGCATTAGATAGGTGTATGTTAGTATCTTTTGTTACACACAACAAGTATTGCTGTTGATCAGGGGCTATAGAAGGATTTGGTTTTTAGAATGGTGCTTAAAGCTAGTTACTGTATGTATCTTTGTAGTTTGCGTTAGCCACGAACAGAACAAAATGGACACTTAAGCAATTAGGAATGACTTAGAAGCAATTACAAAAGATAGAAAGTGTTGTTCAAGATGACATAGCATTATCAGGTGTATTTTCTTGCTGAACGTGCTTCTGTCACCCGTTTTGAATGTGGGTGTTTTAGCAGGCAGATGCTCTCCTCTCTTTCCAGTACTGCAGACCATACCATTGCTGAAAACCAATCATTACTCTGAAACTGATAAATGTACTCCCAATCGTTCCTATCAAACATGCAGACATTATAAAAACTGACATATTTATTCAAAATCTCAGTCTCTCAGTGAGTCACTCACTGACATTAACTGTATATGCTGGTAGACCCTGGAGAGGCACAGGGTGTCCCAGCTATTTTTGAAAATAGAAAAGACTCACTGGCTCAGACTTACTGTACGATGCCATCTGTTATACTGCTATTAGTATAGCCATCTGTTATTAGTACAGTATAACAATTGTAATTCTATGACCATTAAGACTACAAGGTATGATCAAAGAAAACATGAAGAAGGTAAGCAGTACAGCACAAATAAGCTCTGGAACAGTGACAGATTTCTTGGTGAATTCTGAGGGGATAAAAAGCGTAGTCTCACATATGCATGAAATGCAGCAAAAACATACATTGCGCGTTGTTCAAGTTTTTTTTTAAAGGTGTATCCATAATTTTTTGTTATTAAAGTGGTGTCAATCTTAAGGGTCCTTCAAATACTTGCACACTGCAAAATGCAGCAACGAGAGAGAGAGTGAGAGCGAGAGCGAGATAGGGGAGTCTTCCAATAAAATAAGTTATATTAGCGGAGCTTCTCGTATTAGCATCCATTAACTGTGAGTGACAGGTTCAGGGAGGGAATTAGCCTGAGCAGCGAGGAAGAGCGGTCTTGCTCGTGGCCTCCAAATCCATCATCATCTTCTCCTGAGCCATTTGCTACGCTATGGAAGCCACCTGTTCAATATTTATATCTTCACCCGTGAACGCAGCTCGCAGCCAAACCATCGTCCTTGCTGTCACAGAGATTCCCAAAGGGTCATAGAAGAAGAGCATGGCCCACTAACCACACATCCCCTCCTCACCACGTCATACTCAGTTTAGACTGAAGGAGAGTTCTCCTTTTTTTTTTTTTTTTTTTTTACCTTATCACACTGGATAGATGGTCTGTAAGCTTTTGATGCTTTTTATTGAGTGGATTAGTCTGACATTTCTCTCTCTCTTTGCATCAAACACAAATAATTCTAATCTAAAACGAGACTTTTTTAAGCTGTGTTCAGTATTTTAAGGACAGAATTAAGATGAAAAAAATTAAGAACTATAAATAAGTAAAAACAGCAGAAACATAATCAGAAAACATAACATCTGGCTTATCAGAAACATAATCGCAACCATTACCACAGACTTTCATGGGACATAATAGTTCTTGTCAACACCCAACACCAATCAACACCACATCTTTAGGCTATTCTATATATTCTGGCAAACACCGCTAACAAAACAAAGCTTGTATTTTGGCAAAATATACCAGAACATGACAAGTACTTTATTCTGGAAGCTAGCAAAAACAGTAAAACTTCTGTTAAAATATTCAAGTAAAACAACAGGAATTTGACAAAATATTCCTAACAAAACATACAGTACAGTAGCTAGTATTCGGGTAAAACATGACTAGCAAAACATACTGTGTTTGTTTTAACATACAGCAGCTAGCTAAACAAAGCTAGCAATGTAGTGATGCAGTTATTGCTTCAGTTATTTTTCTGTCCCTCAGAATCACATTTAAGACTTGTTTCCTAAGCTTTAAGGCATTTTGTGTAGTTGTGTATAGTACATTGCTATTGCTAATGAAAAAATAAGCAAATGTCTTAATAGATTTTATAAATCAAATTTATTTTAATAGTATAATAAATCAATGAAGGAAGTCCCTGTGTGGCAAAATGGCTATCTACCTATATATAAAAGACTATTATACTCTACATATAAGAAATAAATGCATGAAATCTATGAAATCCATCTTTGTTCATCTGTGAAGGCTTCAAGGATGAATGGACAAAGAGAGGGAGAGAACTGGGTGAGGTTATTGCGGGGGCAGTTGATTGAAACAGTGCACAATGGCCAAATATAACACTAACCACTTGACTGAGAAATTTGAAGAGTCCTCCTTTTTAAGAACGAGGATGACTGACAGAAACCAAAAGAGAGAAGAAACAATTGATTACTGAAGTTTATGCCAATTCTGTGCAATAACAGTACGCAATATTCATAACAATTTGGAAAATGCAAATACTGTATAAACACCAAACATTTTCTCAATCAGGCAATTAAAAGACTGAAAAAGATTCCAGGAAAAGGTCAAGATTCAAGGTCCATCAAAACATGAACCATATTATAAATATTTTATTACTTCTACAATTCTTGCAGTACATCAGTAAAGAGTAATATTAATATTTGTGAAGCTGTATATATTTATGTTATAAATAAATGCTATATATTTATGTTTATTATATATTATTTACATCTTACTGGACTTAAAGGACCTGATGATAAAAACTTGGTGCCAGACACAACAGGGCACCTTCAGAGGTCTTGTCTAGCCCATGCCTTTATGGGTCAGAGCTGTTTTGGCAGCAAAAGGAGGATCTACACAAGTATTAGGCAGGTGATTGTAATGTTATGGCTGTTCAGTGCATTTCAAGCCCAGTTTTGATAATCGTTCATTCCTCCTAGATCTAATTCCTAGTTTAGTTTCCAGTTTCCTTTTTGGAACTTCTTAAACCAGCTGCTGACACTACAATGCGGAATCTACATACTTTTGCAGTTATTACTCAGACACCTACCTCTTGAAATGCAGTAGGACAAGGTGACATTGCTAACCCTCATGATTGGAGAGTACTTTTGCCAGCTGTGAGTTCTTACAGCTTCATCATTATGTGCAGGTTGAATGTAACCAGCTGTAACTGTCTGTTTGTAATCAGCTAGAGAGGGTTTGGAGTGTGTCGAGTATGGCTCAGTGCAGGAAGACATGATTAACCAGACCTCTTCAAAGCACAACAGGTCAAGAAGCTCCTCTTTGGTGATAAAACCATAGGGATTTTTTAAATGCATTATTATTATTATTATCATCGTCATCATCATCGTCATCGTCATTATTATTGTCTTGTCAGAAATGAGACTGCAAATTCTAATTCTTGATTATGGTGATGATGATGATGATGATGATGAGCCCACATCTGCAGCAGATAAAACCAATTGATATTCAAATACAAATTACAATATGCTTATTCTTAATATTGTTACAGTTGTGTTATGGTAGTTGCTTTGAAAAATGTCCTAGGAATATTTTTTGCAGTTTTATAAGGGAAGAAGTTAATTAATGGAGACTTTGACTGTTGCACTTGCTACTTTTATCAGGATTCACTATGGATTTGTCAAAAAAAAAGAGTCTGTTTCATAATATCTTGCTTTCTTTCTTTGGAGCGTTCGAAAAGTTATTTTGGGAAATCATTTTTTTTTCTGTACTGTTTACAGAAAATGCACATACAGTGGCATCCAAAAGTCTGAGGTTACTAATAAAATGTTTCTATTTTGCATATATTTAAAATCATTATCACACAAGGAGGAGTGCTACTGTGCTGGATTTCAGCATGGCTGTCATGGGCATGAGTGCAAAAGGCATCACAGAAGTGCCAGTATTCAGCACAACAGTTCTTACCGGTACTATATAGCCAAAAGTATTATTGTAAGATTTTTATTTATACTTATTCTTCTTAGGAATATCAGCTCAATTAACTACTGGGTTTCAGGGTTAAATCCCAAGTAGCGTTAAACTGAAAGCTTGTGTGCTAGGACACTAAGTAGTGCCCTTGATTACGTGTTAGAGAGGCATTTGATTAGAAGCAAGTTAGCTTTGTAAGCCTTGACTGAAGTGTAAATATTGCAAAACAAACTGTTCAGAAGGCTGCCTGTTTCAAATCAGAAACATTGGCCTCCCAGAAATTCCTTCAATGGGCCAATCATGTGAAAATGGCTTGAATCGAGGTCAGGGCTGTACAAGGAATGTGGCAACAACTCTCAAGTTCCTGTAATGTGCAAGTGGTGTTTGTGAATGATTGTGTGTTAAGTTCCCAGAGACAGATGCATCTCTGCGTCACAAGATGGTGACAAGTTCTCTTTGATTTTCAAGAATTAGACATTCTACCCGCAGGCACCATAACACACCACGTTGACACTACGTTGACATCCCTTGTAGAAATAAAATAACTATCAATAATTGCCAGTATTTAATAATTAAAAATACTGAGATATATTTTCATTTAAAACATGTTGGCATGTATGCTGAGCATAAACAAACACTTACCTGCTTTTTGCAGTGCCCTGATTCACCTGCACCCTAGTCTACCATTTTCCTCTGTTAGAGGTGCAGGTTATTTGCTGGGTTCTTTGTGTATAATGACTGTGCATTTTTGTCAAATCAATAATTTGAAAAGCTGGGACAGTTTACAACCAGCCACATAAAAGCTATTCTACAGTTTCAACCATTTCTAACTCTACTCATTAAGGTTTATATTCACTGTGGGAATTCTGCAAGAGTTACTATTTAGACTCAGTTCTCGTTTTACCCTCATCTTTTCGTTCTATCCAGGTTTCAGAGTAAGAGACCATCCATCTCTCTCTGACAGGCTGGAGCATGGGAACATGTGAAATTCAGATCACTGCATTGCTAAAAGCTGCTCTTCTGAACACGACAATGCATCTGCTACCTTAAACTCAAGAGACAACTGTCAGCAGATTCATCTTCTGCTTTTAATTCTCCTGCAACTATCTCAATATAATATATTGAGGAATATTGCAAAATTTCGGCTTTTTGTAACTCCACATGACAGAAACATTTAACTGAAAATATTAAAGGAAAAAATCCATTATTAACAGCTTGCATATTAATCTTTAGAATTATCATAGTCTTCGGTGGCATTTAAGATTTATTTTCTAATAACAGGCAGAGTATCAGGTTTAAACTTTTATTTCATTAAAACTTTAATTAAAACTAGTGGGAATTAATGGCGGCAAGGTGGCATAGTGGTTATCCCTGTGGCCTTGCACCTCCAGGGTTGCACCTCCACTGTCCCAGGTCTGTGTGCATGGAGTTTGCATGTTCTGTGGGTTTCATATTATTTCCTTGGACAATCTAAAGTCATGTAGATTAAACTGATTGGTGCTTCCTAATTGGCCGTAATGTTTAAGTGTCTGTGTCCTTGGACAGACTCCAGGCCTCCTGCGACAATGTACTAAATAAGCGGTATAGAGAATCAGTGAGAGTGGTGGAAATTAGCCATTGCTTCATCACTATCTAATGCAGCAGTACTTTTTCATGTTGGTCTCTCTCTTTCTGAGGCGAAGCTTTCCTTTAATGAAGTGCATGTTCTTTTATTTTAGGAGCAGCAGCATACCATGATCATCATTCTTTATGTGTTCCATTCTGATTTATTTTTGCTAGCAAACATTATTATAACTGAACCAAACCAAAACCAGTTTGAATGTTTAAACCATTGCTAGAACTGATCATCTTGACCTTTTAACAGTACTGGTTTTGAAGACTATGCAGCTCATTCATTGTATTTGTGGCAATCCAAATCTCCCACTTGGAACAGTCTTATTGACCTTTCAAGGGCACTAATGTATCAAGTGCTTTTAGAACATTTATGCTGAAAGAGCATAATGCAGCTACATAAAGGTGTAGCTGATTTCACTGGATAGCTAAAGTCAAAACTGTAAAGTATCCTAAAAATGCATGGTTAAATACTAATCTTTACTTCTTTGTGTACTTTGAAAGTACATATCTCTTGCATCTACCAGATAATATTAATATTTCTCGCTTGTATTCATGCCATGGTACCACTTAATATAAAAGGTTAGGCACTTAGTGCATTATAGAAAACATAATCTTTGACCAGCAAAACCATATTTTACATTTTGAAGTTTGGAAAATATTTTGAGGTCTACATGGGTGGTCAGTGTAGTTAGCCTTCATGGAACGTTTTGATACACTGCATATCTGACCATATAAATCACATGGTTTTAGAGTCTTTACAGGCATACTGAGGTCCCTTGCTTTCACATCTTAGAAAGATAAACATCATGTTATCCGTCTGGGGTTTTTGTATTTCAGTGCAAGGAAGATGGCAACTCTGTACAAAGCATGCATGGATTTTATCAATGCAATCAGATCAAGAACATAACATCAGTGTGGATTTTACTCACTCATCATCTATACCGCTTAATCCTGTATTCAGGGTCACGGGGGGCCTGGAGCCTATCCCAGGAGACTTCGGGCACATGGCAGGGTACACCCTGGACAGGGTGCCAATCCATCGCAGGGCACAGACACACACACATACACTCACTCATTCACACACTATGGGCAATTTGGGAACGCCAATTAGCCTAACCTACATGTCTTTGGACTGTGGGAGGAAACCGGAGTACCCGGAGAAAACCCACCAAGCATGGGGAGAACATGCAAACTCCATGCACACAGAGACGGGAAACGAGCCTGGCCAGGGATCGAACCCGGACCCTGGCGGTGCAAGGCGACAGTGCTAACCACTACACCACCGTGCCGCCAGTGTAGATTTTATCCTATAGAAAATCTGTAGAACTGAATAATTCTGCACATATGATACTTACTATAATATTATCACTAAGATTTGACTTCCAAATAATCTCATTGCTGTAAGATTGAGACACAGTGCTTTAATATGCTGCATGTGTTAATGTGACAGTCACAGAGGAACTGATAAAGAAATCCATTGCTATTGCTGTCATGCCTTATACAGTAGATCAGCTATACAGTAGCTGTAACTTTTTGAATCTGCTCATCTGCTAGGGCCAAAATCGAACCACATTGTTTTATAAAAGAATCAATTGTGTTCCAGCACAATAGGTTAACATAACCAAATGTTGTTCTTTATTGATTTATGGATAAATCCTAACAGCCTGCTGAGAAAAAGCCTCTGAGTCTTTAGATTCTTATGCTAGAGGACAGAAAAAGGCACAGCGAAAAAAAAAAACAGACATTATGTCTACATAAGGGGCATGTGATGTACACAAACAGGCCATTTCATTAGGCACACCTTCCTAGTACTGGGTTGGGTCCCCTTTTGCTTTCAGAACTGCCTTAATTCTTCATCATTTCATGAAGAGGATTCAACATGTTGCTGATAAAAATCATGATTTTGGCCCATGTTGACATAATAGCAAAATGAAATGGGTGCAGATTTGTCAGCTAGACATCCATGATGCGAACGGTGCTCTATTGGATTGAGATCTGGTGGCTGTTGAGGCCATTTGAGTATGAGATGATTTTACTATAGCTTTGTGACATGGTTTGTTATGGTGTGTGGACATAAAAGAATAGACATGGTTAGCAGCACGATGGTCAATGGTGCTAAGGGTCCCAAAGTGCACCAAAGAAATATTCCCCACTCCATTACACAACCAGGTTGTTGATACAATGTAGAATGGATCCATGCATTCATGTTATTTACACTAAATTCTAACCTTACCACCTGAATGTCACAGCAGAAGTTGAGACATTAGACCAGACAACATTTTTCCAATCTTCTACTGTGCAATCTTGAATTGTAGCCTGAGTTTTCTGTCCTTAACTGACAGGAGTGGCATCCAGGTGTGGTGTTCTGCTGCTGTAACCCATCTGCTTTCTGAGATCTGGTCAAATAACCATGAGCCATGTTCAAAGTCACTTAAATAATCGTTCTTCCCTATTTATTGTCAAATTAACTCAGATTGTCTTATGTCTACAACTACTGAGTTGCTTCAATGTGATTGGCCGATTAGATATTCGGGTTAACGAGCAGTTGAACTGGTGTACCTATAGAAAATAGAAATAGAAAACCACAGCAAACTCAGTGACGTACACAATACCCTCAGTACATGTAGTTACTATAGAATAGGAGCATAACATGTGCATGCATATACGTACATACACGTCCAAATAAAGGTGATGTGAGTACAAAGCAAAAACAAGCTTGTCAAAGAATTTATACCTTAAAACTTTCCACTTGACAGCTTGCACTGCCATTTTGTGTGGAAGCGCTAATTTTAATGAGAGAGACAGAGTCATTTTTGAAACCTATCATAGCTGTCAGAGAAAAGGTTAGAGAACTGAAAGCTCTATTTCCTCACAGCTCCGTCTATTTCCCCTGGAACAGCCCTACACACACACACACACACACACACACACACACACACACACACACACACACACACACACACACACACACACACACACATATATATAAATACATATATACAGGGATGCTATGTTCAGTGCAAAAGTTTGTATCCCCCTGGTGTTCTGTATAAAAAAAAAAAAAATGTGCCTGAAATTTAATAATATATCTCTGTTCATTTACACCCTTATAAGTTTGTGCCCCCTCAGCCTGCTCTAGTTCATGTTCTTTAACATTTATTAAACTTTTTATTTTAATAGAAATTATGTTTAGAAAAGGACTGCAGTTACACATCTGTGCAATTTTACACAATTAAATCATTTAAGAGGGGCCAATAATCACGAGAAAACCTTTCACACTCCGTCCTCACACACAGTGTGTAAAAAAACAGAACAGTGGATGGCGTGCGGGAAGTAAAATCCCCTTCACTCAGCTCGTCCTCAGACAGTAAAGGAAGTAAAGGAGTGTGTGTGTGTGTGTGTG